>APFE031414777.1:0-21700 GCA_000404065.3 Pinus taeda | reverse complement strand
GTCGTTGAGGGCCTTAAAACAGCTCCGAAAGGTGATGACTCGAAAAACTGGAAAAATTAATAAATTGTGCTAGAAATAAGGAAACTGAAAAACTAAAAGAAGCAATGGTGGGGGTCCAAGTGGAATAGGCGGGTGGCCAACAATATCCACCTGGATCAACTTAGTCATTCTCTTTATCCCTCATTGTACTTTGTATATCTATGGAACAATTGATTTCTAATAGAAGAATAATTTGGTTGGGTTTTACCCTTTTGGGTTTTTCCCTGGTCATTGGACTTGAATTCTCTATGTCTCATTTTGTTCTTGGTTGTCTTCTATTGTGTATTTGATTTATGTTCTATCTACAATTAATTTTCTAATATCACAACAGAAATAAGTTTTATAATAAGTGTTTGTTACAACATAGAATATTAGAATTTCAACACGGTATCAGAGGTTTGATGAAGACAAGCCCAAGAAGATAAGAGTGAAGACAAGATAGAACATTAGAATTTCATACTACAACTTGTTCAGATTTGGGCTAACTTACTCATTCTCTTTATCTCTCATTGTACTTTGTATCTCTATGGAGCAATTGATTTGTCATAGAAGAAGAATTTGGTTGGGCTTTCCCCTTGTGGGTTTTTCCTTGGTCATTAGACCTAAATTATCCATGTCTCGTTGTGTTCTTAGTTGTCTTCTATTGTGTATTTTATTTATGTTCTATCTACATTTGCTTATCTAATATTACAACATAAAGAATTCTTGTAATAAGTGATTGTTACAACATAGAAAATTAGATTTTCAACATGGTATCAGACGTTTTGTGAAGACAAGCCCAAGAAGATAAGAGTTGTCATCCTTCTATTTTATGTTGAAATATCACTTGTTATTCCTTCTATTCTCTATTGAAATATCACTTGTTTCTCGTTCTATTTCCAATTGAAATATCACTTGTTGCTGAAATTTGTTTGACTTATTGTTGAAATTTTACTCTTGAAATTTTGCTTCTAAATTTTACTATTGAAATCTTATTGCTAAAATTTACTGTTGAAATTTTATTTCTGAGTTTTACTACTGAATTTTAATGTTGAAATTTTACTGCTGAGATTTACTGTTGATATTTTACTACTGAATTTTACTACTGAAATCTTACTACTAAAATTTTACTACAAAAATTTTACTATTGAATTTTATTACTGCAGTTTTATTGCAGAAATTTACTGCTAAAATTTTACGTCTAACCTTCTTCAAAAATTTCAAGGAACCCAAGATATGATAGTAATTTTGCATATAGCAATTAAAGTGTTGCATGTGTTTAATAGTTGTGGTTTTGGTACTTATTGATGCCTGCAAAAGTAAAGAGTAGTTTTACTTCTATTTATGCATGTGCAAGAAAGTGTTGTCCTGAAAATAAGTATAATGCACATAAGATTATGAAAGAATAACTGATAGAAATTGAATGTCAAAGAGAATAGGATTTTGACTCTCTCACATTATATGAGAAATGTCATAATCTTATGGGTTTTGGTAACTTTGATATTAGAGTTTACTAAAAAATAGTGGTTGGAGGTAAGTTTCATGACTTGTGCAAAATATGGAATTATAGTTTTCTAAACTAACCTATTTTGTAGCGATCAAAGATGAATTATAACTAATATCGTTGCAGGCAGCGAAGTCAATATGTATAATTATTATTACAAGTCTTCTGTCTGGGATCAAAATTTGAATATATTTGTAAATGCAATGGAAGAATTATCCATGCATTGATTCATGATAAGTAATCATCAATGTAAACTGTGGCACCAAAAGTTCACTCATCTTCATTATAAAACATTACCTCCTGTGAGAAAGATCATTTTCGAAATGTGTAAGATTAGAGTGGATCATGATGGAGTTTTCCAAGTGGTGTTCAAGAAGATGCATTTCTTTTGGCGATGACATATGACTGATAGACACTGGTAACTTATAGAGGCTAAATCAAGAGAGAGTTAACAACTTTTTTCTATCCCCATTAAAAAATAAGTATTTTGAAGTCTTATGTTGTTTCTCTATGTCACTGCTATTGTTTAGATTTATCTTTGTAGATCATTGTTTACTATTCCCATTGGAGTATTTGAATGATTCTTTCATTAACTTCTTGATGATGATGCGATTAAGATAAAAAGATCTCGAAGATCCTTAGGGTGCAAAATAGTTCACGAAGAGTAAAATCCAAGAGGAAGCTGGTGCAAGGATAATGAAGCAGCCACTCTCACATATAGGAAAGGAAGAAATGCATGCCTCATCACCATGTATACTTTCATTATGTTTATTTACTTTTCCATTATATCTCTTGCTCTTGTTATGGGGTCAAGAGGTACATTTAATTAATGTGAGAACCAAGTTGTTTGTATAGATATTGAGGAATATGTGGAGACATCCCATGACTTGAGTGGACATGAAGTGGACAAAATCTCAAGACTTATGCAGGAAAGGGACAACAATACTTTATAACCTGGAACAAAATGGCATGGCTCTGAGAAAAAAATAGAACTATCATGGAAATAGTTAAAGTTATGTTGCATGATTAGAAACTACCAAATTTTCTATGGGGAGAAGGTGTGAACATCGTTGTCTATGTTCAAAATAGATTTCCTCACCATGCTCTAAACAAAAAGACTCATGAAGAAGTATGCGCTAGCGAAAAGCACCAAGTTGGGCACCTGAGGATCTTTGGATGCCCTGTATACTTCCATGTCCCAAAAAGAGAAGAGGAACAAGTTGGAAGCTTCACGTAACAAAGGTATGATTGTTGGTTATTGTGAGAATTCTAAATATTGAAAAATATATTTACGAGGACAAAGAAATATATGTTTTAGTAGAGATGTAATATTTTATGAAGATGAAACTCTTAGAAAGGCAAGAGACACTCCTCTTCCTCCTACTAATGTTGATAGTCAAGATGATTCTTTTGAGATACAAGAAAATCTTGAGCCCAAAATTGATCGTGTTGATGAACCTATGGAGCCCATGGATCCTTTGGATCCTCATCCATGTGATCCTCTTTTTAAAACGAGACCTTTATTGCTTCATGACACGCTTCAAGGTGTAGATAAGCATGTTTCCCCTATATGAATCTTCAGAGAAAGCAAGAAACCATGGCCATTCCAATGATGTGTTGTAGCCATGCGTAAAATTATTCAAGCTGAACCATGCACTTTTAAAGAAGTTGTGAAGGTTCAAGCGTGGAAAGATACAACAGAAGAATAATATGAGTCAATCATTCATAATGATGTATGAGAATTTGTTCCAAGACCACAAGGTAAATTTGTTTTTCTTCTAAATAGTTGTTCAAAATTAAACATGGTGCTAATGGTAGTATTGAAAAATATAAATCTAGATTTGTGGCCAGAGGTTTCTCTCAGAAAAAGTGAATAGTCTATGATCATATTTTTGAACCTATTTCTCATTAGATCTATTGTGGATCTAGCCACTAGCGAGGGATCAACACTTCACCAATTGGATGTGACAGCTACTTTTCTACATGACTTCCTTAGGTAAGAAGTATTTTTGTAGCAACCACAAGGCTTTTAAAATAAAAAGAAAAACATGACAGGAAAACTCATGTGTGTAGACTGAAGAAATCTCTCTATATATTGAAGCAAGCCTCAAGATATTAATTATGCCTACATTGATCTCTTCTTGATGAAACTTTGTTTTAATAGAAACAATGTTGATTCAAATATTCACTTCAAAACAGTCCAAGTCAAGACTTTGATTTTGGTATTATATGTTGGTGACTTATTCTTGACAGGTGGAGAACCTCTTATCATCCAGTGTAAGGAGTTAGCTTCTAAGTTTGAAATGAAAGATCTTCCATTTATGCAATAATTTATGAGCCTAGAAGTATGGCAGAGACTTGATGAGATTTTACTTTCTCAAGTAAAATATTTTTTCAAGCTACTGGAAATATTTGGAACGACATAATGTAAGTCCATGAATACTTCAATGGAGATGAATTTCAAGAAGTTTTCTGGTGAAGCTGCGTGGCATGATTTGGCTAATTCTTCTGAGTATCGACAACTAACTGGAGCACTAATGTTCTTAGTGAACACTAGACCAAACATATGTTTTTTTGTCAATACTCTGAGCCAATATATGATTAATCCATCTCATGGACACTAAATTTCTACAAAGCATGTCCTAATATACCTGCATGGGACCATAAATATTGGATTGTTATATACTATCAGAGGTGTAAAGCTACATGGGTACTTTTATGCTGATTGGGCTGGTAACGTTTTTGACAGAGAAAAGGCATATCTGCATGCAACTTCAACTTAGGATATGCCATGATATGACTTGGATGTGTGAGATCCTTGTCACGTGTTGACAATTGAATCCCCCTAAGCAGTGATGAGCCCTATATGTGTGAGATCCCTTTCATGTGTTGAAAAGTTGATCCCACCAATCAAATATATGACTTGGATGTGTAATATCCTTGTCATGTGTTGATAAGTGGACCCACCCAAGAAATTATGAGCCTTGGATATGTAAGATCCTTATCATGTGTTGACATGTGGATCCCCCCACGCATAGATGAGACTTGTTTGTGCAATATCCTTATCATATGTTGAGAGGAGGATCACCCCATGCAGAGGTGAGACTTTGTTGTGCGAGATCCTTGTCATATATTGGCAAGTGGAAATCCCCCAAGTGAATATAGGGTGATGGATGAATCTTCCATATGAAGACTCTTCTTAATTAGATGGAGACATCATTGTTCTGGATGATATAGAGCAACGATGAACATAGATGAGGTGAGAAATTAGATATCTTTTTTGCAGAAAGAAATTCCTCCCTAGCCGAGAGGGCGTGTTGAAAATTGGCAACTGAGGGATGAATTTCAAAAAATAGAAAGCCTAAAGATAGTAAATCACGTTGCATAATTTTGTAATCAGGTATTGTTGATGAAAAATCACTCCTTATCATTAATCAATCTTAATAATTCAATCCTGACTTAATATTTTATCATCAATATGATTATTATCTTCTTTATGATATTATTATTATTATTATTAAAGGTAATTTCAAGACACTCAATCATGGTTCTCAATAATGTTCTCCTAAAAGCTCATTATTGACATGGAATATTACTCGTACACTCTCTTACACACATTAAAGCATGTAAAAAAAGATTCTCTTCCACTCTCTTACACTTAAATAAAAACATGTCATAAGTGATACCTCTTATGCACTCTTTAATGCATATGTTACACTCTCTCTTAAAAACATAAGTTACAAATGCATGCATACCTCCTTAATAACATGAGTTACATTTCCTAAATGGGCATGAGTTACACTCCTCTTCACATCCAAGTTACTCAACCTTTATGACATGGATTTGTTGCTCCTCTTATATATATGTTCTCCATTCTTTCTCCCCTCACTACTTGCGCATTGTGAAAGAAGAATTCGAACATGAGAGATAGCTGGAGAAGATTGTGAGAGCGAGACTTGGAGAGTAAGAGCAGAGCTTGGTGATCCAAGGTTGATTTAGTGCTTCAGTGTTTCAGTGTTAATTCAAATGAAGGGAAGGTTGATTCAGTGTGTGTATTTTTTGTTGCAACTAGTGATATTCATGCTACAACTTGTTCACATTTGGGCAAACTTACCAATTCTCTACATCTCTCGTTGTACTATGTATCTCTATTGAACAAATTATTTATAATAGAAGAAGAGGTTTTCCCCTTATGGGTTTTTCCCTAGCCATTGGACATAAATTTGTCGTGTCACATTTTATTCTTGGTTGTTTTTTGTTGTGTATTTTATTTATGTTTTATCTACAAATTTCTTATCTAATATTACAACATAAAGAAGTTTTGTAGTAAGTGAATGTTACATTAGAGAACATAAAATTTTCAATAAGAGATTCATCAACTTGCCTTAAAATCTTAGGAGAAGATGAACAAAAGACAATGGGGTGTCACAAGACAAGGAATGATAAAAGGTGAAGAAACGATTAGGAGGATAAAAACAAAATATGCAGAAGGGAATTTCTTGTTTCACAAGGAGAATGAGTATATAGTTGAAATGTAGATTTATGAAGTGCAAGGAAATGGGAGTAGGATGCTAAAAGAAATATTAGCTAGAGAATATTCCTAGATTGTTGTTGAAGGGAACCATGTATGAGTAGGAAGAGATTTTGTTTGAATGCTTGTTAGAGAAAATGGAGAAGAAGTATGCAATCACTACAACAAAACCCTATCATTAACATCCCCGTGTTCTTCCTTTTTTGTGTCTAGAGCCCATTTTTGGTGCTATCTATATCCATTTATCAACTATGGTGCAAAAATTGATGCAAAATTTGTAACGAGTTTTGCACCAAGTCTTACAACAAGTTTAGCACTAGGTATCACAATAGATTTTGCACCAGGTTTTGCACCATGTTTTATGCCAAATTTTGTGTCATCCTTTACATAATGTTTTGTTCCAAATTTTGCATCAAGTTTGACACCTAATTTTTTTCACCTATTTTTACATCTTCTATTGCATCCACATTTTGCGCCTACACTTGTATCAAATTTTACATCATCTTTTGCATCCTTTTTAAAATAAATTTTCGCATCTTTTTTTAATTCTATAAAACAATTTTAATCTTTAATTATCAATATATAATTATAAAAAACATTTCATTCTTTTTCAAATATAAACAACAAAAAAAATGTCGAATTTTAGAGAGACATCTTAACATGATCATGTGGATTAATGTAATTTAATACTGACATAAACATTCACCTTGTGGCCCATCTTAAGCTAGAAATCTAATGCCATAAGTATTCTTAAAAAAAATACGACGAATAAGTTAAATAATGAAACTTTAAAATTTATTTTTAATTATATTTATTATTTTAAATTCAAATGTATTAATTATTTTTATATAATATTGAATAAAATCATAGTGTTAGAAATTATTTTAATAATAATCATAATAATATATAGGGAAATAAAAAGTATTCTATTAAATTATTTATATTATTATTATTTTAATGAGAAAAATTATTATATTATTATAATTTAGTTGTTAAATTAATAATTGAAACAATTATTATTGATTGTTATTCTCTAATAAAAAATTAACTTATTATTGTTATTAGAAAAAAAAAAACAATTCACAAAGAAATATTTAGTTGATGACTTTTAAAAGATAAACTTTCACTCTTAATATCTATGTTTTGAACTATTAACCTATTTCCTTAAAGTTTAAGAAACACAAACTATTAACCAAATAGATAAGATTTAAGTTCTGACTTATATTTTGTCAAATTGAATTTTGAAATAAATTATAAATATGACCATGAGAAATCATGAGAAATTAGTCAGTTATGACTACCTCTCATGGAAATGGTCATACGTTTGAATGACTTACTTAACGCAGTTGAATCCCAAAATGATATCTAATATGACCATTCCAACATCTATCTGTACTTAAATAATAAAGCATACAAACGGGAAAATAGCCTACTTGAAATAGTGGATCTCATGATCCCTCTGGTCTCAAACAAGAAGCGATGACTTTTCCTTATAAAATTGAATGGAGAGGTATTACATCCAGGAACAAATTATACTTAATTCGAATGTACCTGAGGTACTAAGTTTAATTAATTGAAGGTTAGAGATTTGATGTTAGACGGCCAGGAGTTCTTGACCGTGGTTGTCACAGTCATTCTTCGTTGTCGCTGCAGATGTCTCTTGGAGTTCCCGATGGGTTAGTCACTGTAAATGATTCAAAAGATTCGAAGGACCACTAAACTGAAAGGCCGCAAAGACCTTTGAATTATATAACCACTTGTATTTGCTGGCTTCCTTATCCTCCATTTTCACAGTCCATGATTCAAATGATTCGAAAGAGCACTAAACTGAAATCTTGCAATGACCTTTGAATTATATAGCGAGCACAACGACCACTTGCGTTTCCTGTCTTCCTCGTCATCCATTTTGACAGACATTGACAACATTCGGACGTCGAGCATAATTGATGCGCAACTTGCTTTCTCCATACAACAGAACCAAATGAACAGTACGTAAATCCTAACCATGGTAAACCTGCCTGCAACAAAGATTTCTATATGGAGAATACAGCAGAAGCAAATCAACAGTAGGTAAACCCTATATAGGGTAAACCTGCCTGGAAAGTAATAGGGTCTCTTTGACACTAAACACAATGCCAATCCAGTAAGGGTTTACTCGCTTTGACGGTTGTCCGCATCGGATATTTAAAGATGAGAAATTATTACAAGGCTTACGTTTCTATAGCATTTTATTTATTTATTTAAAACATTTTTTACGTGAGAAATCCTTTGGGTAATTATTACAAGGCTTACGTTTCTATAGCATTTTATTTATTTATTTAAAACATTTTTTACGTGAGAAATCCTTTGGGTTCACTGACTAACATTATGTTGGAACAAACATTATGAAAGTACCGAAAATATCAAAATCGATTACGGTATTGACTATTTGACGAATAAACTTTTACAGTCGATCATGGATATCAAAATCAGATCCAATTCCAGGTTACATATCATGTTTACACTGTCAGTCTTTCATACCAACCATGGAAACCGTAGCTTTTGGAATACGTAAGCACTGTAATCAAACAGACCATTTTGTGTCATATCTGAATGGTTAACCTACCGTGAAATGAAAAATTAATCAAGCTTACTAGTTTAAAATTTATTTATTAATTATGTAATTTTAATAGTTAAATCTATATAGATATTTGAAATTATTAATTTCTATCCGATCAATATTTGGATTATTCAATTCTTGAAAAAACGAATAAACATAACACAATTAAATTTTATCATCAATTTGTATTAAATATTAAACTTATTAAAATGTGTTTATTTGTATTAAATATTAAACTTATTAAAATGTGTTTAAAATATAAAAGTAACATTGATTTGGTGCTGTAATTTTTTTTCCCTCGTCAAAGATACTAAATTTATTAATATGTGTTTGAAATATAAAATTAACATTGATTTAAATTTATTAAAATGTGTTTAAAATATAAAATTAACATTGATTTAGCGTTGTAATTTGTTCCCATCGTTAAAGATTGCGTTAGGTCTTTTAACATTGTGTGAATTTTGGTGAGGACTTTGTATAATAAATTGCATCTTTATATAATATATGAGATTAAGTAAAGTTTTTTGGTAGAAATCATATAAGAGAATTTTTTGGCGATGCGTTTCGAACCAACAAGTGTGGTTCATATTCACGACCAGATGAAGAGGCAGACCATGGCAAAGGCTTTAATAGAGAGCAATGTAGAGACATAATTTCATTATGGATCACAAAAGCTTGAATACAAAAATATATGAGATGTTATTTGTCTTTAGTTTAGTATAAGGGAAACTAAACCATACATAAAATAATTGATTACTCTTATAAAATTGAAAAGAAAAAAATTGGGTAAGCAACAAGTTATAAAGATTTAGATCTATTCTTCAAGTTGGAAAACTAATTGAGAATATGACAAAAAAAATTGGCCAAAGTTCTTCATAGCATGAGAAAACTAGAAAATGCTTGGAACTTGAGAATCACGAGGATAAGGAGGTGTCAATGTTGATGTGATGATCTATGTCCTTGCAAAGTGGTGCCCCTATTGGGCGTTGACGTGAGCCAAGCTCAACGAAAACCAAATGACCTTCAACATCAATTGGCAACAATTTTAATTGATCCAACTTGATTAAAACATGGTCTTGAGCATCCCTAATATCCACAAACACTTTTACCAAGAGAGTTTTCAAATGTGAATATGGTTCGATAGTGTACAACTAGTGGTTTTCCATACATTTCGTGTTCCGTTTGTCAAGAATGCAGGGAGAGAGATATTCCAAAACATTCGAGTCTGAAATTCCATGTCCCTCCTAAAGAGCATCTTCTTCTATTTCATTGAGCTCTCACTAAATCTAAGGGGGAGTGATGGTATGGAAACAATGCATCAAAACTTCAACATGACTAAGCTTACAAGACTCTACAATACCATGAACACCACCACCTTCATGATATCAATCCTACTAATGAGTCATTGTTGCCATAGGAAGGAAGAGGCACATATGACTGAGTAACCCCAAATCGAAAAGATGAATAGAATGCAACCAAGAAAAAAGTTATAGTCCCTTCAAAAAGTCAAACAAAGAAGTAGCAATGATAAAAGGGGATGTATTTCTAACAACAAGTTTTGAAAAGTGTAGATGGAAAGGAAAGAATAAATAAGTTAAAAGGAACACATGAAGGGGGAAATACCATTCGAATCCCTAATGAATGGAGGAAAAAATATTGATGAGGTTGAAAGAGTAGAGTGTGAATGCATACCAAGGAAGCCATAATAGAGATCCCCATCAAATATTTTGGATGTCATGAGGACACAAGCAGAGTTAATATAAGATGCCACCTGAGTTTGTGAGAGGGGCATCCTATGCATTGGACATCAAACAATCTATCTAGAAAACATAATAGGAAGCCGAGGAAGAGTGTCTAGGTGTAGCTAACAATAGGATTAGAAAATCTTGGCTTCACCATTGAGGAATGGTTTTTGGAATGCTTAGCAAATCCTAGTCAGGACAATTGATGAAATTTTCTGATCGAATCTAAAGACCATTAGAGATGCCCAACTATTGAATAGATGTCGAGGATTTTAGAGTGGAAGAGATAGAGAGGGTATTTGGAGGGGCCTTGATGGTTGCATTTTCTAATATTTTCCCATCTCTAGGTTTGGTTTTGCAGTAAGAGTTATACAAAGAAGGATGTTTTTGGCTAGGAGTTATGCTTCCCAATGTGCATCTAGATTGTATATCTTTGTAGTTCTTGATTCCCTATAACCAGGTGGTAAGCTTCTCGAATGATAAAGGATCCATTTGAGTTGCATCCCCTTCGTAGTCTATCTCGGTAGGAGGAGAATGGGATTAGCCTTTGTTTGAGGTTACCCTTGAACTGAGTCCAATTCTTCCCCTTTTAGCTTGGGTTGCCAATCTTATTTCGATAGCTATTGCCTCCAATATTCACTCATGCCTAAATTGGTCTAGTAGCCCTTAATTGTTAGTAAGACCAAAATGTGATTTATCTATAGATTTTTTTGAGTTATTATTGATCCCATTGTTTAGGGAGCCATTCCCACAAGTCGGCACAGAAGAGAGCAAAGCATACATCCTTTACACCCCAAAAACAATGTTGTTGGATTAGATGCATACCATTTTAGAGGGGAGTTAGATGATTTAGAAACCAACAATTTTTCTATATGTGTCTAAAAAGGGGATGAAGTATTGAAGACAAAAATTTGAGGCATAATTTTGTTGCTTCCCATACTTGAAACTTGAGTGAAGTCATCCAAGATGTGCATGAAGTTCGTTGTCTCTTGGATGGTGGGAGTACCCACATCCATTGTATCACTAAAAAATTATTAGTGGGTTAAAGGAAGGTCTTATCCAAATAGATGAAGTCCTATGATTTTGTTCTCCATTATTATTTCTTTCAGAGCTCTTCCTAGCCCTTTTTCCATTGAAAGGTGTGAGCGGGTCTCCTTGTCTTATGCCTCTCGAGGATTTAAATGGGATGGTAAGGGAGCTATTTACCGGGATTGATAAAAAATGTTGATGGTAATAGGTTTTTGGTCTAGTTGATCCAATCATTGATATAATCCAAAGGTTATGAGGATGATGGAAAGGTACCACCAATTGAGCTTATTGAAGTCCTCTAAGTAATCATGTTTTATCAGCATACCTGTTTTTTTGAGAGCTTCATGGAGTGGATGGTTTCATGGTGACCATGATGAAATTCAGGATTTGGTGACCTTCAACATATATAATTTACTCCGATGAGATGAAATTTGGAAGTAGTGGTTTGATTCAATTGGCTATTGTTTTGGTAATGATGTTATATGTGGCATTGTAGAGGTCAACAAGTTGTTAACCACTAAGATGTTCCACCTTGTCCTGTTTAGGCGTCAAAGTGACGAAGGTAGCATCTATGGCCTATAACATGGACTTTGTCTATTGAGAATCTCCTAGGGCTTGCCAAACATTGTGGCTTATAGTGGGCTAGCATTTATGGAAGAATTCTACAATGAAACCATCTAGGCCAAGAGCTTTGTTATCGCACATTGCTCTAATATTTCCTTCCACTTTTTCAAAGGATATTTCTCTATGGACAACCTCATTTCATTGTTACCAATGAAGGAATATGTTTGTGATTTTCTTGAGTTCTATCTTGATACTATTGCACCTTAGCCCCTTCATGATTTTTGACAGAGGAGATGTAATAATCATGATGATGTTGTGTCACTGACCTACTATAGTAAATAAAAAAAAATTTATTTGAATTGATTTACCATACTTGCTAGTTATGTTATTTATAAACATAATATACGTATGATCATAATGTTATAATTCACATCTTGCTTTAACTATTCCAACCCTATGGTTTACGGCAAATACGCATATATTTGATACATTATACGACTTTATAGGCGGGAGTTCCGAGTTGATATTTTGGACACGCCACCCTATCTCTCCCGTTACGTCTGGATTTGGCATTGAATGTCGGCAGTGAATTGGTACTCCATCTGGGTATCACTCCCCTGTCCGGACGGACAGCTGGTGGTCCATACACTCCCGAGACTGTTGATAGAATTTACTTTCCATAACTCTGCTCAGGCCTCTCGGGATCCTATCCCGTTTGAACGATCGGGATCACTTCTGGGAGATCGACGGTGATGGTTTTCAGTCTTCGATTCAAAGGGACATAGATAGGGTTTCATTTGGCATTTACATGTTTTTTGTGAGGCAGCGCCTCCTGCCTCTGGTTATTTCTGTATGATATGGTAATGCCTTTTACTCGGCTCTCCGTTTGATGCTTCGACACCTACAGCTATGCCTGGTTGCGATCTACCATTGTCGAGGTCATTACCTCTCCGCATGATACGTTCGAGCTCTACCCAAGTACTGTATTATTTCCCTTTGCAACAGTGATATGATTCCTTTTGTAGGGTTAGATCTTCTGTTGACTGTATTTAACTCGATTATGCGCTATGTCTCGACAAGGTACTGGAGACGAGGTTTTGGCGATAGCGGCTTCAGGCTTACGGTCTCTCCGCATTTACCAGGTAAGATGCCATAACCCTGAAATTGCAATTCTTTGGTTTAATCATATATCTTGCCTGAGTGATGCTTTTCTTTCTGTCAGGAGGTTTACCGAAATTCATTATCATGTATGACGTTCTCGGCAAAGCATCTGCTTCTCTGGTCCTGAGGGTTTATATGGTCTTGTCTGGTTCTGGGTAGTTTCTTTGGTTTAGACTAGGATTTGGGTTTGGTACTCGGGTTAGCTCGAGCCCTCACGACAAACCCGTGAATCATTGTCATTATCTTGTATAAATGTAGGGAATAGCCCAACCGGCGTAGTCTTCCTCATTCTAGGCATTTATCAGAATATGTCGAAGTCTGTACTGCATGACCATTCATGGTTTTTACAGTGTATCTGTAACTTTTATATATATGTAATTGCCCTTCAACTGTTATGTTATATTCTGTCTTTCAATATATATAGTTTCTGAGTTTACGCAATTCGGTAATATCTCTCTGTAATGATTTTTTTTTTTTTATCATATGTTCGCCGACAAGGCTTGCCTTGATATTGTTAGCTGTATGATTTTTTTGAATTTCAATCTCAGAATATTTCGTGCTATTTGTTTTTAGAACGCGTCGACCCTAGGGTCGTGCGTGCGAGGCTAAAATCCACTGTAGCACTATTACTTATCCAGATGGGGTTTATCCCGTAGCATGTTTCCGCCTATTAAGTTCATATGCAATTAATTTTGAACTATCTTTGTTCCGCGGTTTGTATATTTATTTCGAAACTAGTTTTTCTTCTGCAATTTGTATATTTATTTTGATACTATAATGTGTTCTCTCAGCTTTACGTTTGCCTAGAAACCGTCTCTGTTCCTTGACTATAATCTGATATGTATGCATGTTTCTATCTTCGGTATGCTAGAACAGCTTCCCGACTCGATATGGCTTACGTGTTTACATGGGCCTGGTATCGGTAGGGAGAGGGTTCTGTTTTCTGGTTATGATTATTTCCAAAAGTTAAGACTCGTCCGACTCTAAGGTTTCCTTCGGAGATGGGTCTGGCAATACCTTGTACCCTTGCGGTAATTGCCAGGGCATCAAGGATTCGGAGAGTCAACTCACTTTGGTCCCTAACGAATAATTCATTTGTTATGCATCGACTATTGGTGATTTAACACTACATGTTTTATACTTTGCTTTCTGGTATATTATCTGGACAGGACAACAGTTTATTACTAGGTACTTCAATCATATGCATGTAACGATGATAGTACAGTATGATTCTTTTTCCTGTCTCATAATCGTACAGATTTATGTTATTATCTTTTTTTTTTGTTTTTGGCCTTTATGTTCGGCTATTGACAGCATAAACTGGAGAATGAACGACAGTCATAAATGGATAAAGAAAATAGATAAATTGTCCTATGTATCACTATTTTACTTTCTCTTAGTTTATTTCATTCTCCTACAGATTTAAAGTCTAGTTTTATTTACAACTTTAATAATAGAACTTCGTTCTTCAGATAATCAATAGTTCTTACTAATAAGGAACAAAATTACTATACTAACACTATAACCACATTTCTCTTACCTGTACTGTGCTTGATTTAGTTCCCTGCCCTTTTCCAACTGAAGAAGTTTCTGCAGAGCGTGTTATCCTCCCAGCCACGAGATCAGTCTTTGACTTGAATCTCTCCCCCAAGCTCACTTGCAGGCCACTGCCTTCTGCAAGATTATGCACGCTAACAGCAGTGCAGTATGATGCACAATAGTGCTGGTACTATCTGGTCTTCACCAGACATAGTACCCTTTTTCCTTTCTTTCTTTCTTTTTCTCTTCCCTGTCTGTTCTCTAACAGCCCAGGCCCCTCTTCCTCTTTTCCATTTCTATGGTAGGGAAAAGGTGGTTAGGGTTGCCTCTATTACTGGCAACCGTTTCTTTTAAATAATCAAGAGAAAATAAACAAAATAACTTTTCCACAAAGTCACTTCCATATCACTTTAATTCATAATTTCGAATCGATAATATTTCAAATTTAATAAAGTAATAATCCTATTCTCATATTTACCTAACACGGTAACTTGGAAATTTACTCATATAACTGTTTGACTATTACATGTTGCAACATGGAATTCTAGAAGAATGTTATATTTTTTTCCCTTCTCCGACCCATTGATTTCTTGATTTTTGTTGCCAAAGTAGTTATTTCTTTCAGTGTTCCTGAAGATGGTTCAGAGTAGCCAATTATTATTTAATCAATGTCTCTAATATACCATGAAGGTTGCATTCCTTTAGAATTGTTTCCATTTTCTTTTCGAGTTTATGTTTTTCCTCTAAAATGTTGCTAAATTTATATTTATTCCATCATTTGAGTTTCCATTTTATGTATTTTAAGATTTTATTGTAGCGTGTACATTCAGGTACCTTCTAGAGTTGCATGTTTGTTCCACCATACCTTTATGTTCACTTGAAAATCAGGAAAATGAAACTATAATTTCCCAATATGAAGGGGCTATTTCTGAGAAATGTTTTAATATGAATATTTAGACATAAAGGCCAATGGTCAAAGCCATGGATGTGGATAATAGATGCTTCTAGAAAGTTGTCCCAGTTCATTATAGATTTTGATACTAGGAACTTGTCTAGTTTGGTAGCTAGTTATTGGGAACCTCCTCTCCAGTTATTCCAAGTAAAGGTATCATTTGTAGTGTCCAAATCAGCTAGTTGGGAGGTCACCAATGTATCGTAAAACTGAATGTAATCAACATCAAGTGTTTTTATACCCCCTCTTTTTTATGCCAAGGTTTTATCATGTTGTGTTCATTCTCTAAAATCCAAAAGGATGGAGATAGAAGATTAATGTGCTAGTGATAGATCTAAGAAAATGAGGTTTATCCTTTGGTAGGGAAGGTTCATAAAATAATTGATAGGTGACATGTTTCAGCAAAGCCAACAAGTTGAAATTGGATGGAAAGTATTGTATATGAAGACATAATGTTGAGAATGAAAACCTCCTATGCATTCTCTATAATTCAAGTCTACACGATATCCCCTAGGCATTGAGAGCTATCACTTTGCAATCTATAACCCATTTTTTAGTTATGATATTAATTAAATCACCTAAATAATTTATTTCTTCAAGCATCATTAAGGTGGGAATTTCAGAGAACAACTTTTGTTTGACGAGCCTTTGTTTTCCTTTTCATTTGAGGCGTATGATATTTTAAGAGACAGTCTTCATGTTGGGGGTGTATAGATAAAGGGATAAACCTTTATGATCACTTTGATTCACCGTGAGTTGACCAACATGACTCCTCGTTCTTCAAAAATATGTTGGTTACCTCTCCTTCCTCTTTTCCTTTATTCCCTTTGGGATTTTGTTGTCTGCTTTATTGATTGGGATTGGACTCCCAATGTTCCAGTATCGCGTCACCTTAAGGATGAATTAGAGGAAAACTTGTGATAGTTTAGATATGCTCGATCTAACATCTTGACTTAGTGTTCCAAGAATGTGTTTTAGGGAGAGTCTGCTATTTTAATTTTAATTTTAAGGGATATTATGGTCATAGGACGATCCTAGTTTTCTAGAGTGGAGAGGGGGTCAAAATAGTTGTTGATGGGAAGTTGCTTCATAGCGTGATTGGGTTGAGGGGGAGGTGGGTCGTCTTTTCGGCCCTTTTGTTTACCACCTCCCTTGGTAATGATTCCCTCACATGAGGTGATCATAGGATTAGGGTTAATGTTCTAAATATGGCATCCCAATATCGAAAGGGAATGTGCTCATAATCTACAGTTTGTTTCTAGAGTTCATCATGATAATAAATATCAATGGACTCTATGAGTGGCTCTCAGATATTCATATAAACACAAATATAAGCATAATATATATACTTGGATTTCTTTATTGGGTCTAATTATTTTACAAAATGTCCAATGGATTTGTTGGTGCGAGCAAGGGTTTCCTGATTCAAGAATTCGTAAATAAATGAGTACATTTTGATCCATTCTAGAGTTGTGGTGGTATATTCTTTATTAGGAACAAATCTCTTCGTCGAGAAGCAAAGGTAGAGTCCAATGGAGTTGAATAAGTATGAGCCATTTTCAAAGACAAACATTTTATCTTCAATGGCTGCAAATATTAGAGTGAAAAGCCTTTGGCATCCGTTTCGCATTTAATTTTCCCCTTGGGTTTCCATTTTAGTCAAATACAGTAAGAGAGTTCTTTCTACAAGAGTTGGATGCCCAAGAATTTACCATTGAGGGTGTGATGTGGCATATATTATATGTATTTCTTGATACGGATAGGTTGTACTTCAAACATTACATCTATTGCTGCTTTGGGAAGGTAGTTGCCTTACATTTTTTTCCTTGGTGGGGAATTGGGCAACAAACCATTTAAATGCTCCACCTTACGGTTTTGGCCTGCAACATGAGGGATTAATTCCTAAGGATTTTCAGCCTAGTTATAGGTTACCGCTATTCAACTATATGAAAGAACTCTGCTCCCTCCATTCACACTAACCTTGCGAATAGTGGTTAAAGGGCCACACACAACTCAATATTTAGGATTTCAATATAGAACCAATTTTTTTTTATAGAAATCTCCCCAACATTCTCGACCTCTATAATTTAAATATTCAAACTTTATATATATTATAGAGAATTTTAACCTTAAATGAATTTTTTCAATTCAAATAAATTTATGAAAAATTATATATATTAAATTTTCATCTCAAATTATTATATATTAAAAATATCTTGATCTCCCTTTAATAAAAAGATAAATGCAAAACTAGAATTTAAATAATTTAGCTTAATTTAATACACTTTTTTAATTTATTATTTTATATCTACATTTAAAATTAAATTTAAAATTTCTATATTAAATAAAAATATTTAAATCTTATCCCAGGATTCCAATAATAAATATTATCATTCAATTTTTATAAATAATAAAAATTAAATTTATGCTAGATTTAATATCATATTGAAGGACATTACAATTAATTTATTTTACTCAAATGCTTATTATTATATAATTATTATATTATATTTTTATATAAATTATTATTTAACAAAATAAGATTAATTTCTATAATTTAATTTATAGGGGTAATGTTATATTATTACTTTCTAAATTTATGCTTACGACCATAAACGAATTTTACATATTAATTTAATATATATTTTAACTATATTTACTGGTGTAACTAATAATTGTCGTTTAAATTATATTAAATTTTATAATTATTATTTTTATTATTTTTGTAAAAAATTATATAAAGAGTAGTTTTTGGTTGTAGGAAGCCAAATTGTGCTTACGAGTTTCTAATGCGTTTGTAGATCATGGAACGAACTAATAGAGTGATTTCTGATGCGCTGTAAATCATGGAACGAACTTAAATAGAGGGTGAGTTTCTGATGCGCTGCAAATCATGGAACGAGTTTAAATAAAGGGTGATGTAGAGTCCAAACGATCACATAACCGTTAGTTTATAAAAATTAATATTTTAATAATGATTATTAAGATCAAATAATATTCCTACAACCACTAACATAATGCCTAGTTTAATAATAATAATAATAATAATTACATATAATTAATCATTAAATGGATAATTTATTATAATAATATTTAATACATAAGAATTAAGAAATTATCAAAAAGCCTAACTAAATTATAAGGACAGAGTTAAAATAAAATAAAATAAAATAAATAGAACTGAAGACCTCATTAATGAGTCAATATCTTATAAATAATGTAATTAAAGGAGACTAAAATTAAAACAAAGCCATCGAAATGGAGGGTAAAGATATTATTATTATTATTAATAATTTTTTATGGCTGTTATGATGAAAACAATATTATAATAATGATTATTAAGATCAAATAATATTCCTATAATTGCTAGTTTAGGAATAATAATAATAATAATAATAATATATTGAAAAATGTAAACATCAATAAGAAACAAATAATCCATGCGAACCAAAGATAGGGAATAGGGTTATATATATATATATGAATGAAGATGAATCAAGACCTAATTAATGGGTCAAGATCCTATAATAGAAATAATAATTAAATGAGAATAAAATTAAAAGAGAGCAATCAAAAGGGAGGGCAATAATATTTTTTTAAAGGTGAGAAAACGGATCAAAAACAATATTAACATTAAATGAAAATTCATAAATAGAATCATCAAACCCTAAATATTAAAATAATTGGTAAACATAAACAAACTCGGAGGACAAGACAAGGACCGAGGTTCTGTTAATATTCCAACCAGGTTTGGAAATTGACGACGTATTTTAAGTTTCAGCATGTATTTTACGATTGGTGAAAATTTTTGCGTGTCAAATCTGACGTCTAAAATATATTGGGGTCGTCTAATTAAAAATCCAAATCGTAAAAATCTATTGTACTGGAATTTACTAATCCCCAAAATTATTTATTATAACTAAGGTTAAGTTTACAAAAATCTAATCATGGGTGATCCAATCGGATTGCTCTGTACCTACGAAGTCCGAAGTACAGGGCTATGATAGGGCTATGGCTAGTGCCCTATATTCTTTCATTGAGAATTAATGAAACATTATGGGCATTGGGAAATGGGGACTACAGGGCTATGACACGTCGCACAGCTCATTAGCGTGCTATATTCTTTCAATATCTGGTTGTTGATGACATAATTTAATGACCTATTTACTAGCATTAGATTGCACTCTCTTGCCAAACAACTTTGGAATTTACCAGGGTCTAGTTACCACTTTCGCCTTTGGCATCTAACCATATGTGGTTTGATGAATTATGTGTTTTATGGTCTTACATTTTCCTTTGTGATTTCTCTTTCTTGCTAATTGGGAAAAGCAATAACATCTCTGCAATCTTTTAATTTACTCTACTACACTGTTGAATTTGTTTTTTCCCTATTGTAGTGTTGAGTGTTGAATTCATTAACCTCTGAATATGGCATGCTTAAAAACTGTGGTATTAGCCTATGAGGTATGTACTCTTTATGTACTTATGCCGTTAGTTTATTGTAAAACCTAAAAAATACTTACAAGTTATGTAAAATTTGATATGGTATACATCCCTCAGGAAATATTGAAGTAAGTTAAGGCCTGGTTTCTTTTGATTTTATTTTTATCCTACTACAGTGTTAAATTTGTTAGCCTCTAAATATGGCATGCTTTCTCGTTCAAAACTGCTAGACTGATGGTTGAATTTGTTAGTCGTTGAATATGGCATGGTTTCTCGTTTAAAACTGCTAGACTGGTGGTATCAGCCTATGAGGTATGTACTCTTTATTTACTTATGTCATTAGTTTATTGTAAAACTTGAAAAATACTTACAAGTTATGTAAAATTTGATATGGTATACAACCCCTCAGGAAATTTTAAGTAAGTTAAGGCGAGGTTGCTTTTGAATTCGTTTTTACCCGAAGTAAATTAAGGCATGGTTTCTTTTCAATTTGTTTTTACCCTACTACAGCTTTGAATTTGTTAGCCTTTGAATATGACATGCTTTCTCATTCAAAACTGCTAGACTAGTGGTATCAACCTGTTATCACCTAGAACTGCAGTGATATGTACATAATGTTGTCCATAAAATTTTTGTTGTTCAAAAAATAGGTGTCTAATGGTTATTGCCCTATGTTTGTCACTTAGGGATCGTGTTTTATAAAGATATTCATATGAATCATGTTCAAAAGCCGTTAGCTATCCTCCATCATGATTATATAAGATATGTCTTGTCTTATATACGTCACTGGTCCTTTTCGCGTTTTCGCAGCGCAATTTTATTGGCTGATTTTGCAGCGCAATGATGTTTTAGTCCTTTCACAGCGTGTCAGTAACCAGCCATTTCGTAGCGCATTTTGTTAACTTATAACTGTCTGCGCTACGAAATCGCGGATTCGGGGATTTAAACAGCACTGATTCTTAGAATGTCATGTCTGGGGGATGAGTCGGTATGTCCGTCCATTTATTGTCAGAATGGCGTCCTTTCAAGCAAGTATAAGCCATCATTCCACCAATAGGTCCATAACCACGCACATGAAATCATTTAAATGGTCTGTAATGCTGGTAGTGTTATGATATTCGTTAATGTTGCATAAATTGGTTCGTTTGCATGATAAGACTGATAAGTTGCGGAGGAGCCCGAGTTCATTCTTTAAAGGAACCCGATTGCAAGCGAGCCTGCTTACCAAAATTTGAATTTGCCAATTGAGTTGAAGCTGCTGCTGTTTCTCTGTGCGAAAAACTTCAAGCTGTTTCTCTGTGCGAAAAACTTCAAGCTGTTTCTTTGTGCGAAAATCTTCAAAGTGAAATGGAGAAGAAGGGGCATCGGTTTGGAAGATGTCAAAGAACAGAACCTGTGGGGTTGGACTTGGCATTGAGAGATGAAGGTGTGAGACAAGCTTTTCAGAATGCTGGTTGCTGGACATTTTGTGAGAAGCTACAGGGAGGACATACTGAGGTAACAAAAGCCTTTGCTTTAAATTTTACAGGGTTAAGCTCTAAAGTGTCCATGTTAGAATTCCCAGTATCTTCAGAGGTTATTGCTAGGGTGACTGAAATTCTGAGAGGAGGGCAGGAGT
>APFE031414769.1:2646-14584 GCA_000404065.3 Pinus taeda | reverse complement strand
TCAGGTAAAGAACATAATAAAGTTATCGCCTTATCCTCTGAATCAAATTTTACATCTAGACTGTTTAATTGCACCAACAAGGTATTAAAAACATTCAGGTGATCAGCAGTTGAGGTACCTTCTTTCATCCGCAAACTGTAAAGCTGCCGTTTCAGGAGAATTCGGTTTGTCAAAGATTTCGTCATGTAGAGCTTTTCAAGCTTCGACCACAGGCCTGCAGCGGTTTTCTCTGACACAATGTTAAACAAAACATCGTCCGCCAGACATAACCGAATCCCGCTCAGAGCTCTAGCATCCATCTCATCCCATTCATCCTCCGTCATGGAAGCAGGTCTTTTGTTTTTCCCCAACAGTGCTTTCGCCACACCTTGTTGAACCAGCAGATCATGCATCTTCACCTTCCAGATTTCAAAATTATTCTTACCATTGAATTTCTCAATTTCGAACCGGGCACTTTGATTTTTGGCCATCTTGTATCAGTAAAAAAACAATAATCTCCAATATCCAACCAGCAAAAAATGCCTTTGTTTTTACTCAACAAAAAACTGCCTATGCCTTTAAAAAATTTTACACAAAGAACTGCCTGTGCCTTCGTACTTATGCCATTAAAAAAAAAATAAATCCTTTTAAAAAAAAACTTCAATATCCCTTATAACTCCCTTTTTGTTTAATGGCATAAAAAAAAAACGAAATAATATTTTGCTGTGAACTACAACACAACTTCTTGGCTCAACAAATCTGCAATATGTGCAATTATTTGTAAACATGTACAAATAAAAAACATACATATAAACCTCCCCACCATATGGCTTTCTCAAGCACTACTTTCATGAAAACTTTAAGACCCTTTATTCCATTAACATGAAATCTTTACGACCCTTATTCCATTAACATGAAATCTTTACGATCCTTATTCCATTAACTTTCAAAGTGCTTCATGTCGCCAATGAAACTTAAAGACGCGTTTGCATTTGGTTACCCAAACAAGAAGTCTACATTCAAAAAAACTGGCCAAGAACGGAGTTAAAAAACTGGTAAAAGAAAACTCTGTGCTCTCGGTTTTATCGCTGTTTCACCAATACAGACCAGTTTTGCGCAAATCGTTCTGTTTAATGGGAATTACCTCAACGGGAATGGTCATAAGCTTGAGAATCGAGTACCGGCAGACTTCGTAAGCCAGATCGCTCTTTGGTTCAACTTGTTCACGGGAAATGAAAAATTTTACAACGAAAATAAGATTCCAGTTGAATTTCAACGCACAGCAACCAATTACAAATACCCACAGCAAACAATTACAAATATGCACCAGCCATATGCGCTCGACTATGCACCAGCACTTTAATACTGTAGTGGACCAGCGCTTTAAAAAAAAAACATACCCGGTATAAATCCGCAGCAACAGCAATTTAAAAAACTAGGTATAGCAGTGCGCCACTGCTCCGAACACACCAGCATTCCACGCTCAGCAACCAGCAGCTCAGTCCGCACACGCTCCAGCTCCACGATCCAGGTAGCCAGTCTTTAATCACCTCCAACATGCTCTGATACCATTTGTTGGATCAGGTGCAGCAAACAAATAGAAACAGCAGGAATATCAAGCACATAAGACAAGAGTTTAACGTGGTTCACCCAACCAATCTGGGCTACGTCCACCAAACATAGGCATCAGGAATTTATTAATCAAATTGGAGATTACATCAAGAAAACCTCATAAAACTCTCACCCTCTTAGCAAACCATTCGAATGGTTGCCTGTTATATAGCATGGAGAATCTAACAGCTCATTAACTCCCTCACATCAAATATAGGAGGCATTAACTCCCTCCCAACAACCTGGAGCTAATCTAGGACCTGAATTCTATTGTTGTCATCAGCTGAGATTTTTTCCTATTTTTCTCCAAACAGAAAATCTCAACACCTACCTTTACTATCTCTAGGCCTACTTTTACTTCTATGTGTAAGAAAATAGAATACTACAAAGATTCATCAAAGACAACTAGAATTTCGAGCAACCCCACCATAGTGGATGCATGGCTCTTCACTCATGTCTTACTGTACACTCTCCGCCCTATGATTATCCTGCAAAACCTTCAATACTCATAAATTTTAAACAAATTGTTACCTGGACCATTTGCAACTCCCCGACAACGGCGCCAAAAATTTTAGGCATTTTAATTCCCCTAACTTAAATTATCGATTGAGGTTCGTAATCTCTGAGTTACACTATGTTCTGATTTAGGTTCCAACAAATCAGTGCAAGGTTAAGTACAAAATGGTCAATCTCTATACTTTCTAGTCACAACAAACCAAAGTGAAGAAGCTTATCAAATTGAAACTTCTATTATTCTATTTTAACAATAACGAGATTAACTCAAAATTCACTCAAAAGTAAAGCAAATGAATGAACTAAATTTGCAGGCTATTTGAAAACTCTAGCACATACAATTTAAATGACTTGTTCGTATGAGATATGAGTTACCACTTAAGGGATTCAAATTACTGTGTATATCAGATGAGCCTTAATATCAATCACTACTTCACACTACCAGCCATTATGCAAGCACTGTTAACTATTATTCAAACAAGACTATATCTAATTGCGACCCAAGAAATACCTATACTTAATTACCATTCAAGCAGTCCTATCAGAAATGAATAAAAACAAGCTACCTTTCAAGTGTTGTAAACTCTCTTTTCAAATTATAGAAATCATAACTCAATGATAGAATCTGTTAATCTAAGTAACGAAGACCTCACATAAATCAAGACTAATTATCACCCAAAACAGTATCAAGCTTATACTAATTGCAATCCAAACAAAAATTAACTTTAATCTAAACTATTTATGCTAAGGAAAGAATGGACAATCTGAGAAATACTAAACCTACTCATTAAGTCTATCTCCCGGGATACATGAAAGTACTCAAGCTAATCTTTTGCATTCAAATCTATAAATACTCAAAATAAACTAAGTAGCGTAGCTCTAAATTAATTTTTTTCCTTATACACACCTCATATCTAAGAGATGCCACAAATTGAAGTCGGTTCTAATTTTTAAAATCACTCAAACCGGACTCAGGAAATCTTTCAACACAAAATCATGAACCTATAATTCTAGTGTAATCTCTATTGCGATTATGCCGAGTTTCAAAATAAAATTACAATTTCACTTCATAACCAACACCTCTTCTCATTTCACTTAGACATTCGAAGATTAAAACATGATGCTAAAGGATCTTGTATCAAACGAGAAATATACAAGATGGAAGATGAGAAAACCAATACTATTTTGAGCTCACAACACATTTACCATTTTCTACATTCATTTAGATTAGAAAGCACTCTGTAGATATCTTTAACCATGAAAATATAATGGAAAATTCATTTAGTCATAAAAATCGTTAATTGACACATTCGTTCCTAGTCTACAAAGATTCAAAGGCAAAATCTCTATTCAGATTCAATAAAAACAAACATAATGGTAACTCTAAAATATAACCAATGATCCACACTTCAAAATTGAAATCAAACAAAATCCTACAATCTACCTCAATTACAGAACTTGTTTCCAGGTGTTGGTGGGCCCTTGCCATTCTTGGAGCAAGTTTAAGTTAACTCAATCCCTTTAAAAATCAAAATGCATGACACTTACGAAGATTTAAGTACTGAATCATAATTAAGTATTAAAGTCAACAAAACGTTAGTTCATACATCAAACACATAGAATTATTCAATGTCACATGAGCGTGAAGCTCTTACAACAAAATTACATAATAATCATTCTCTAGCTATCTTATACACGAAGATCATCGGGCTTCTATAAAGTCCAACCGATGAAAATGACGCATAACAAATTATCTAGAGAAAATAAATAAAGAAATCAAGGCTAAAATTAAGTTGCACAAAATCTCTTGGAATAATCTTGAGATAGATCTTAATTTAGTGTGTCTTGGTCATGGCGTGATGGTTGAAACCGATTCATTTTTTAGTATCAAGGAACTTGTTCTAGAATACCAACAATGTTTGATTGAACACTTACTACCAACAGAGTACAAAATCTAGATGCAAAATTGAGCATAGAATGGAAATTCTTTAAAAATGTTGCTTGATGTGTTTTGCACTGGTATGCTGGAACCACTGCTACCTATCCATATGTTGTCAAGGTCTACAAATCCATATGAATATTAGTAAAAAATAATCCAAAGGTTATAAGTCCATTAATATCAGTTTAAACTAATTAGAAGCACATGAAAAAAGTACTAAGTAAATATTCTACCTCCATGTGACAAAAAACAGAGTTTGGCAGCGATAGCATGGTACAAAAGCATAAAGAGGAAGTAAATGTTGATAGTAACAGTAAAATAGTGGGTGAAAAATAGGTACAAAAGTGGGGACCAACACTCCATAAGATGAGAGGATACCCATTGAACTTGGTCGTTGGTTGCAAAACAAGGAAATCCATGGGGTACTCTGAGGAATCAATGGAGACCATCGCATCATCAATAACAGCCTTAGGGGATAATGTGGATTTGTCTATAAGTTGCAACACTATGGTGGTTTTCCTTAGGGCTCCTTGGAGGTTGATCTTAAACATAGTTTCCCTGGTCATGACATTGATTTTAGCCCCAAGGTCAATCAATGTGTTTGGGACTACAATATTGTTAATTTGTACATCCACTATTGGGCTACCAAGATGCAAATACTTTGGGGAGATGACCTTCCCAGGCGTTATATCATCCGGTTTCCCAACAACATTGATAGTGGAAGAATATATTTTCCTTATTCCGAGCCTCTTAAGACACTCTTCCCTGATGAGATTGTTATAGATGGGAACATATTTGATGGCATGGAGAAGTGGTATTTTAACACATAGGTTCTTCAATTCCCCCAAAAGTTCAACCTCTTATGGGTTGTGCTGCTTAGGTTGGACCAACCTTTCAACATTGGGAGGTATATTGCCTTGAGGGATACTTACATCATTCTCTTATTCAGTATATTCTAATGGATAAGGTGGATGAACATCTCTGGAAGTACCTTCCCATACCTAAGGTTGATTTCCTACATTTCCACAACATAATTAGGGTAGGATGTTTCCCCACTATAGATCTGTTGGGCCTACTTGTTGTTTGGGTTCACATTAGGTTGAGCAGGAATTTAAGGTTGCTTGGGTGGATTATTGTCAGGTACCTATGGTTGATGAGGAGGAGGAGACATTTAGGCAGGTGGTTGGGTTGCTTGAAGTCTCCATCCTTGTGAAGGACTACCCCATTGAGAAGGTTGGGCCTAATATAGATGGAAGGGTGGATTGATAGGCTGAGGATAGGACCAAGGAGAAGGCATCGACCAATATGAGTTCGTTGGAGGATACCAAGGCTAAAAAGGTTTATTCTCATTTGGATTGAAGGAAGGATAGTCTACACCTTGTATACATTGCTGATATGGACGGGGGCCTTATGGCTTCCTTTGGTTGATAAACCAAAGATGCTCCAAGCCACCTTATGTCCCTTGATATACTGCCCTCATACATGGAAGATATGGGAATTTGTTAGTTTCATGATTCTCTTCAAAAATCGAGTAGATTTATATTACATTTAATGGGCACTCATTTATAGGTTGCCTCTTGGTTCATCTGGGGTACAATATAACTAGTGCCATTTTTGCCTCCTCTTGTTTCTTCTTAATTTGCATGGTGTCCATTTGTAAGGAAAAAATATGCAACATTTCACTCTTAAAATCTTCTAACACATTCCCTATTTCATGTTTGATGGTTGAGGTACAGGGTGAAGAATTTACTAGACCTTTACTAGATCTTCCTCTTTTCCTTGCAACCCTAAAGTGATTCTTGAAAACTGTCTTGATGTCAACATAATTTGGTTGGAAAATGTCTCCACCATATAGCATGTTAAGGGTTTCCACTATCTCATCTTTGACTCCTCTGAGTAATACAAGCTTTGCTAACTCTGGGTCAAGGGTGTAGTTAGCTCTCCTATAGCTTAGTTATAACATTTCTTCATAATCCTCTAGGGACTCATATATCCCCTGAGTTATTCTAAATATTT
Source organism: Pinus taeda (assembly GCA_000404065.3). NCBI lineage: Eukaryota > Viridiplantae > Streptophyta > Pinopsida > Pinales > Pinaceae > Pinus > Pinus taeda. The sequence continues at coordinate 8,526 of APFE031414769.1, read as the reverse complement.
ACTCCTTGGTGTCCCTATATCTAAAATAATATTTGTATTTTTGATTGAAGGATTTCTGCATTTGATCCCAAGTTGTGATGTTGCCTCCTTCCAAGCTCATGAACCAATGCAAGGCTACATATTTAAGAGTGGAAGGAAACAAATTTAGCTTCTTCTCATCAAAAGTGTAATAATAGGTTCTACAAACCACAATAAACTCAAACATGAACGTATTTGGATCCTCAGAAGCTAGGCCATGAAAATGTGGGAGAGCAGTGGGGCTTATGTTCTTCATTCTAGCCTCCCAATTGGTTTCTCTGATATGAAAGAGCTCAGGTTTCCTATTTCTGGTCATCTCTTGGGCAGGCGATGTAGGTTCTTCCTCCCCTATAGGTTCTTCAAATATCTCTGCTTTCTCACCTAAAGGTTTCTCTGAATCCTCTGTGGTCAAAGTGGGAAATCTACAGTGACCAAAAGAGAGTGATAGTTGACTGCTTGTAGGAGTGGCCATTTTTTGACAAAAATTTCCCTAAGTTGTCCCTAACCCTATGAGGCATGAATTTTTTTTTTTTTTTTGTTTATTCCCTTCTTTTTTTAATATCTTTCTAGATAGATAAAAAATTGATGCAAATTTTTTTTTTTTTAGGAAATGAAATGAAAAGAGAAAGCAACTCAAAGCAAAAACAACACCTACTTTGACACCTCCCCTACAAATGATGCCAAAAAGTGATGAGCTCTAGCATTACAATGTGAATGCTGCAACTCCTAGGGCTACCAACTTTAATTTATCAATCTATGATTCATACAAACTTAAGAGGTGATAGTGTTGTATGCATAGTAAGCATAATTCTACCTATGCTACTATGAGACAGTGAATCAAACCAAGGTGTACATAGACCATTTTTCAAACTAAATCTATTTTTTAAAGAAAGGAAAAATATTTCTTGTCCTATAAGAGAAAACTTTTGATGTAATTGCAAGGAAAGAAATGCTTGTATTTGAAACCCTAATCTATTGCAAAAATGGGCCTAGTCTAGTTGCACAAAGTAAATGGCATTAAATCAACCCTAAATTGTTTCATCCAAAGTAAATCTTATTCTAATTACAAACTTTAATAAATGTTTCAAGAAATAACAATGTAAATTATTCTTATCTTATTGAATTCATGCTTAAAACAACTAACCCTAATTGCATAAATAAATTGCAGTGATGAACAAAAGAGTTCTAAGAGGTCTCTAATCTTCCTCAAGTTTATTCCCAAGGCCTAGAGGATGGCGTGAAGGGTTAATAAGAAAAAAAATAGGCTTAGAGAGCAATTATGGTCAAGTTCTAGTGGATTATGCGTGATGCTATGCTACAAAATGCCCTGTATTGCTACAAAATTACATCTGAGAGCATTCCAAGGGATTAAAAGGTGATATGAAGGTGAGGAAATATGGGATAAGGTTGTAGAAGTGAATGAGAGGCTTTCCCAAGCTTAGTACTCCTCATTAGCCCATCATGCATAAGGGGAGAATGCAAACAATAACCTCTAACAATTTTGTGATGAATTGTTTGTATGTAGACTGCTTGAAGAGATGGCTGAGAATGGAAGGAGGGTGTTAATGGTTGGATTACAAATGAAAGAGTGGTGTTTTTCCCTGCAAGCCAATAGTATTACTTGCACATAAGAATATTATTAAACTATAAAAACATCAAATTGTAAGGAGTTTCAAAAATACTAATTGCATAAAGTTAAAGTGTAAATGAAATTAAGAGTTGATATTTAATCAATATCTAACTATTGCATCAAGAGAAGAACTATGCTTTTTTTCTTTCCATTACAAAACCTACAACCACACTTTCCAAGAGTAATAATTGGTAAACCTGAAGAGGAAAAGTTTTTACATAAATATAACTTACAAAAGAAATGAAACACAACTAAACTAAATTCAAGAAAGAAATTGCATAACAAAAATGTTTAAGGGAGAGAGACTAGAGTGCTTGGGTTGGGCCCTAACCCAAGGGAACTCAACCATCTAAAAACATACTCAGACTGAAGGAAATAAAATTATTTTCATTGATCTCAAAATGTGTTCAAGTACATGATATGGAAATTGAAATGATGGGTAACAAGCTGTAGCTCTAGCACTCTCTATACTCCTCTAAAAAGTTGAATCCTATTGGGCTCTTAGGATACTTTATTTATAAAAAAAGAGTGAGGGGGAAACCTCATTGGAAGGAGGGTTTATTCCCTCCAAAATCCTTATAAAAGTGCACTTAGTCTTCTGATATCCTCACAGCCACTGAGTGTAGTAGTTCCCCATAATCAGTCAAGTTGTTGGTGAGTTAATGTAGGTAACAAGCCTCCTACATTTCCTCCAACTAGTCTCCAATGTACTCCTGCACAATAAATGCTCCTTTTTCTACTCATTCAACATGTTAGGGTACAGGATATGACAAATATTCCTTAATCTCCCTAATGAACACATTATACTCTAAAAAGATGTCATAAAATGCAAAGAGAGAGGTAAATGTATGTTGGCAGATGGCCATATGGGCCTTTATTGATACCTATTTAGGAGGCCCATCAGTTGGTCTTATGAAAAATTTGATATTTTATTCCTTTATAAGACATATCTTAGCAAATTGAGCATTCTAGACTCTGCCCCATATGTTTCGTAAGGAAACAATTTTAGATTATTGACTCGATCTTATTTCCCATATTTTTTTATAGAACTTTACGATCACCTTTGCTTCATTGAACTAGAAGTCACTAGTTTTAAAATAACTCATACTTCAAGCATCAAGCTTCAGACTTATAGCTTCTATGGGTCTCCCTTCCAAACCTCATATTCGATTTTGATCATCTCCGAGGTATGATTTTCATTGAGGGAAACATAATCATTTGAATTAGTTCACATATATTCAAGAAGAATTATTTTTTCATTATCATATCCTTAAGTGACTCGACTTCTGTAATCTAGTATTTTAACAATTATTATAGCAACAGAGCTTGGTCATTGTGGTCATGATCCTTAGCTAGCTGAGGTCATATTTAGTCTCATGTAAATATATTTAGGAATTTATACCTCTAAGCCTATGACTAAGATTCCTTGATGACCGAATTACAAGATAAGTTTTCTCCTTATAAACAACATAAGTTAAGATCAAGTTATTTAAGACTAATTTTATCCATTTTCTCAAATAACCTTTGAGATTCTATCCAACACATAAGCTCAATCCATCAACTTTTTTTCTTTAACACAAGGTTTCCATGAATATTTGATTCATCTTTCAAATATCCTTGGATTTAACTTTTCCTTTCTTGTTGTCATCTTAGTATTTTTTAACTTATTCAGGAGTTAACATCAAAGAAGATCTTAGTTTTTTTTTCATATAAATTTTTCCCTGATGTTGGTCCTTTCGATCATCTAAGATTAATTTTTTGACCTCTTCTAGAGGTTTCTATAGACTCTTTAAGATATTCGACCTTATATGGCTAACTCTTGAGGCATTCAATCTAAAATTTGGAGAAACTGGATCACACATTTTGAGATTTATTCAAGACCTAGTCATATAATAGTCCGAATAATTTTCATGTTGGCCAAAAAGGATTACAACTTGATCAAAATAGATCTATGACTTAGTCAAAGGAGCCTTAAGTTCCTGAATTAGACATCTAATGTTTTTTGACCTACTGAGGCTTCCTAAGTTTGTTAGATGCCTATAACAAGCTCTGAGGTTTGATCTTTCGACCTTCTCTCAAATTTTCATTTACACCAATAAATTTTAGATTTTAGGTCACTTAGTCCTTCAAGAAAATATCCAACAGAGTAACTTAAACTAGGGAACTTCCCAGAATTTTGGCCTATTGTAGATGAGTTGGTCCTTGAAAAGTGTTCTTGAACTAGGGCTTCAAGGCTACTCTTTTCACCATAAGCTCTAATACCATGTTGATTTTTAAGGAGTTCGCCAAATTGATAATTGATTCTTATGATTGTTTCTTTGATTAATCTTATCTTACGTTCATTGATCACCATAATTCAATTACACATAGAACTTAAACAATAAAAGTATATGCCAAAAGATCATAAAGATACATGCACACAACAACACAATAATTTACCTTGGGAAAACCCACATGGGGAAAAACCCATCAGCCTTTTCAATAGATAAATTTTTAATTCAACAGAGATACATCTTAGTCAACAACCAGGTCAAACCTGGGCTGTGGTTCATCCTCCTAGTGAAATCATCTAGCTAGCCCATGCAAATTGCTTTGGACAGTAAATACGTTCACCAAGAGTCCGATTCAAATTGTCTGCAATAGAGGTATGTCTCCACCAAAATTTCGGACTTGATTATAGAGACAACACATAGAATTTTGCTCCTTAATCTCGATCATTCCCACAAAGATAACAAAAAAATCCTCGACCATCTCCACAAAGATAAATAAATCACATATATAAACATTCCATCTTGAACCCATCCATATTTCGTGTCTCCTTTGCATGCCTTAGATAGAATATTATACATTAGAAATTTGAAGTTTCTTCCACATATTCGAATTGCCTTTGAGGGAGGACAAATCACACTTATTTATACAAATTTTGTTGCTCAGATGGTTGTGTCTTTTTTTGGAACCAACTTGAGAATTTGAAGGGTCTGAATTGATTTCTTGAAGGGCCGACTTGATTAGGGGGAGGTCAACATAATATTTTGGAGCCAAAAATTTGACTTTCACAAATTCAATTTTTTTTTCTTTTGAAATTCCAAAAGGGACATGTCTCAAAAAAAAAAAAATTTGTTCTAGCATGAAGAACATGCTTAAAAATACATAAATGACTCAGGCTGACCACAGTTACGAAAATCAACATAATAAAGTAAAAAAATATTCTATGATGTACCTTGTTAAGGTGAGGAAAAAAATGATCACCATTGCCCCCCATTCCATTATTGGTTTATGTAGTGGACAATTAAAATAAAATACTTGATAGAGGAATTCCCACTATTCAAATCACATTTTCTCAATGGGTTCTATGATAAGGAAAAGCATGATAGATTTACTAAACTAGATTACGTGCAAGAATGGGAAATCTTGGCAATAAGAAGTTCAAGCATACCAAAAGACAAAATGTTAAATATTTATATTGTAGGTTTGAATAGATATGTAAGGAAAGGGATAAGGACTTACATTGATGACCTTTAAGCCAAGGCCAAAAGAAGAGAAAAATGTACTCAACTAACAAAGGGTATTTGTTAACAAAATGACGAAATAAATATGTTACGCCCACACCAACACAATGAAGGTAATAGCTATAAGATAGATAAATAAGAGAGGAAAGCTATCACTATAAGAGAAATAATGGTATGTGGAGGTCTCCAACACTAAATTAGAAGAGATAGGGTAGAATATCCACATCAAAATAAAACATTAATGATTTTATGCCTAAAATATCAAGAATAACCATGAGAAATGTCATACAACCTCAAGTCAAGAAGTCAAAATGACATGAGTTAGAAGGTGTAACCAAAATATCATTAGCGACTATGACAAGAGGACCAAAACCTCACACCTAAAATCTCAACGGGCTAGTTAAAAGATTAGATGTAACCATATTTATGTACTTTTGAAGTACTCATAACTACATTGATATCAATACACAAATAAATTGAACATCTTTGTATATCCACTAAAGGACCTTAGAGTTAAAATAGAAAATGACCAAAATATTACAAGGTTTTGAAGTTCTAATTGCAAACCAGACTATATGTAACTCCATTGGATTAATTAGACATAATATTAGGTTTTATGAAACTAGCTCACAAAAAGATAGAAAAGAGAGATCAACGCCTTAGAATTCAGCCTCTTTGAGGGGGAAACCTCCTTTACATTACACAAATGAACAATTCTTGGAT
>APFE031414760.1:0-14537 GCA_000404065.3 Pinus taeda | reverse complement strand
TATCCATGAGCTCTTCAATAGAGTACCCAGTGATTTGAATCTGGTCAAAATCCAACCAAGGACTGCCTTCAATAGGATGACCCTTCCACTTGACTATGTACCATAAATATTCTTTCCTTCAAGTCCCTCTAGCCACCTGCGTGTCTAGGATCTGTTTGATCTCTAAAGGCTTTGCTGGGGGCATTTGTTTAATCCACAAATCATTCTCATTTTGGGTGTCCCATGTTCAAATTTTCAAACTATCTTTCTCATCTACCATAATGTAGGGATACAGATCTGTGACATTAAAAATGGGTGAAATTACTATGGCTTTAATGTGCTTTATGGTATTTTGCCCACCCTTTGTACTGTCCTCAAGCTTGCAAACATGGGCTATCACATTCGATGAGGGTATTTGGAATTCATTCCTTCTTTGTTATGGTTTGGTTTGGCTCTATGGGTGCTTGGTGTTTTTGCCTGGTTCTTATGAGGGTTCATAAGTAACGTGCTTTTCTTGTCCCATATGGTGGTTTGTTGTACTTCGCTTGTTCCTTGTGGTGCTTTGTTGGTGTCGTGCCTCTGCTCGCTCTGTGTGGTGATTTACTTCTCTGGTTTTTGGAGGGTTTCAAGTCATTTTCCACCTGCAAGTCTATTTGTCTCTATCATTTGGCTCAAGCTTCATTGCTTCTTTGTTTTGTGGTGATTTGTATGTTTAATGTTCGGTCTGGTGATGGTTTGGCTCTGCAAACATAGGTTCCCGCCTAGCTGCTGCATATGAAAGCTTGACGAACTCACTCTCAGCTAATCCTCTCGTTCTAATTGCAACTTCACTTTCATTTTTTAGGTTCCAACATTTTAGCACATTGGTGAGTAAGAAAAACGGCTTCATGTTTCTTATGTTGGGAGAAACCCTCTGTTACGCATCTCAGTTCTCGTCCTCTGTCATGGAATCAGTCCTCCTCCAGGTAAAACCCTCGCTCCTCTTTCAGTTTGTTGTTCACTATGTTTTTATATTGTGACCCTATCTAACCATTGCCCTGTTCTTTGGTGTTGTGCAGGTCCTTCCAAGGTGACATTGCTCCATCACCTCATCCTTTGGACTATTCATGGGCTTAGGGAGAACTCGGGTAGCGTCTTTCTGTGGCTGTAGCTATTTCTTTCTTACTTTGTTGCTTGTTCTGTCTGTAATTGCTCTATTGCTTATTCTATCTATAATTGGTTATAACCCTTGGGGTTTTGATTCTTCTTTGTATGGATGTGGTTCCAAAGGTGTTCGTGCCCGTGCTGTTTGAATAGCATTTAGTTTGTGAACTATAATGCTTTTGGTTGTATGGGTTTCAGAACCCTCCACGATTCCAGGGTTATAGATTCTGTACAGTGAACTGTTAAATGGGAAATGAAAATGAAATGTACAGGACTGCTTGAATGCTTAATATAATAGTACTCAGTCTTTTTTGTTAACGAAAAAGGAAAAAAAATGTATTGTATATGCTGGTGTACCTTTGTTTGGTTCTCAGTTTGAGATGCTTCCTATGACAAGATTCTTGTCGATGCTATTCAGATTCCTTAATGAATGGTTTCATTGTCTTGCTTTCATTTCGATGCTTGAAACATCTATGCACAAGGAAAATAATAAAACTACTCTACTTCCTTAATGACATATTTTACAATTGTTTTCTTTTCTAGAGGTTAAAAATAATTGTGAATTACAAATATTGAGCTCTCTCTCTCTCTGGATGGTAGCCGCTCAATCAGCTCTGGTTTTTCCTTTTCAATGCATTATTAGCAGTTTCTTTACAATTGAGGGACTGTTCCTTAGTTACTTTTCAGCTGTCTAACAATTTCTTTAAAAATTCCCTAGCTAATCCTATCTTGATCTGCTTACCTAATTTAAAAAAAAAAACAATGGCTGAGTCAGCCTTAATTTTAAATGAAACAAAATAAAATAGAAACACAAAATGTTTTTCTCTATGTCCAACAAAATAAAATAAAATAAAAAAATTTCCCAGTTGTCGCCTTTTAACTCGGATGCTCCTACATTAGGCTCCCGGGGTAAATTAAACTCATGGCTCCTATCCATGAGCTCTTCAATAGAGTACCCAGTGATTTGAATCTGGTCAAAATCCAACCAAGGACTGCCTTCAATAGGATGACCCTTCCACTTGACTAGGTACCGTAAATATTCTTTCCTTCAAGTCCCTCTAGCCACTTGCGTGTCTAGGATCTGTTTGATCTCTAAAGGCTTTGCTTGGGGCATTTGTTTAATCCACAAATCATTCTCATTTTGGGTGTCCCATGTTCAAATTTTCAAACTATCTTCCTCATCTACCGTAATGTAGGGATACAGATCTTTGACATTAAAAATGGGTGAAATTACTATACATGGGGGTATCTACAATTCATAAGCATTCGTAGAAAACTTTCGAAGAATCCTACAAGGCCCAATTTTTTTCCATTTAAACTTGTTGTATTGACCATTAAGAAACCTCTCCTTGTGTAGGTGCGCTAATTCCAGTTCTCCTATGTTGAATTGTACCTCCTGCCTTTTCAAATTTTCTTTCTACTTTTATCTTTGGTTGTTGTCTTGTAATTTTAATTTCACTTGTTAATGAAGATCATTAATTTCCTTTGTGAAGTCTTCACCATCAATAGTCCTCCGCTCCAACTAACCCAAATCCCGTAACTCATGTACTCCACGTGGGTGCATTATGTATAGGATGTAGAAAGACTATTGTATGTGCTTCATTTGGCCGAATCATTATAAGAAAATCCCACTTGTGCAAGCACATGATCCCATTGTCGAAAATTTTCTCCAACCAAACTCCTCAATAAATTTACTAGACTACGGTTCACCACTTCGATTTGACCATCAGTCTGCGGATGATAAGTTGAACTGAAGTTTAGTTTGGTGTCAAATTCTTTCCATAAGGTACGCCAAAAATGTCGAGTAAGCTTAATATCTCGGTCTGAAACAACAGACTTCGGGAAGCCATGTAATCTCACTATCTCTGTGAAGAACAAATCTGCTACATGTGTGGCATCACTGGTTTTCCTGCATGGAATGAAATGTGCCATTTTGGGGAAACGATCCACCACCACCATGATGGAATTGAATCCCCATTGTGTCTTTGGTAGACCTAAGACAAAGTATAAACTGACAGAGTCCCATGGTCTGTTTGGAATAGGTAAGCGCGTATGCAACCTTCTATTCTAGCTGAGTCCCGTTTCAAGCTGACACACTTTGCATCTAGTCACAAACCACATCTCTATGCATCTCCATCCAATAGCAAAAGTGGTTCAACTAATCGAAGGTCTTTTCTATGCTAAAATGCCTGACTAAACCTCCATTATGCTTTTCCTAGGTTAAGTTCTCTCTCATGGAACATTCCGGAATACACAACTTCCCTCCTTTCAACAACAACCCTTCTTGCACATTATATTCCAACCATGAACTATTATCTCTCAACAATGGATTTTGGCAAGCTTCATAGGCTTCTATAAAATCTGCATCTTCCTCATACACGTCCTTAAGATGTTTGAATCCTAATACTTGTATTGTACTTTCCTGTAGGATCAAATTCTACCTGCTTAATGCATTTGCAACTTTGTTGGCTTGATTGTTGATGGGTTTCAAGGCAAACGTAAAACTCTGTAGGTACTCCACCCACTTTGCATGTTTATGGTTCAACTTATGCTGCTGCATAATATACTGTAACGCAGAATCGTCTGAAAATAAGACAAATTCATTGGCGAATAGATAATGTCTCCAATGCTTTAGTGCTTGAACAAGTGCATAAAATTCCTTGCCATAAGACGTGTACTTTTGCCTAGTTTAATTTAGTTTTTCACTGAAATAGGCTAGTAGCTTGTTCTCTTGGCTGAGTACTACACAAATGGTTATTTCACTGGCATCACAATGAACATGAAAAAGTTTGTTAAAGTTTGGTAGTCTCAAAATCGGTTTTTTCAGTAATTATTCTTTTGAGTAGCTAAAAACTCTTTTGTACCATTTATGTCCAATGGAAAGGTTGATTTTCCTTCTTAATGGTGTCCGATAAAAACTCACAAATCCATGAAACTCCTACCTCAAACAAAATTTTGGGAGATGGCCAGCTAACTATGGCTACAACCTTTTTCAGATCCATTTTTAGTTCATCTTGGAAATTACAAATCCCAAATAAATTAAATCTTTCTTGAAAAAAAAAAATTCTTCAATTTTATTAGTAATTTATTTTGCTGCATTTTTCCCAATACATACCTAACGTGTCAAAAATTCTCTTCCTTCATCTTGCTCAATATAAGTATATCATCAAGATATACAATAACAAATTTACCATTGAATTCCTTCAGCATCTCATTCATCAACTACATGAACGTGCTGGGGACATTGCTCAATCGAAATGGCATAACAAGTCATTTGTATAAGCCTTCATTAGTCTTGAAAGTTGTCTTCCACTCGTCACCTTCTCAAACTCTGATTTGGTGGTAGCCGCTTTTTAGGTCGATCTTTGAAAAGTACATTGCTCCACTCAAACAATCCATCATATCATCCATCGAAGGTAAAGGAAACCTGTACCTCATAGTGATTTTGTTAATGGCCCAAGAATTAGTGCACATTTTCCACTCACCTCCTCTATTGAGAGCTAAAATAGTCGGAATTGCACAAGGGCTTAAACTCTCTCAAATCAGTCCTTTATCCAACAATCCCTGCACCTGCTTATGGATTTCTTCATTATCCTTTGGACTCATCCGATAAGCAGCCTTGTTTGGAAAAGTAGCTCCTAGAATAAAATAATTATGGTGTCTAATGCTTCACTTCAATGGTGATTTGTCTGGTAGATCGTCTACCACAATATAACTAAATTCTTACAGCATGTCCTGTATCTATTTAGGTAATTCAATGACTTTAGTATGGATCAATACTCGTTTTGGCCTTCGCACAACTACATATTTCACCTCATCATCCTACATTTGTCACAAAAAATATTTTTCGCCTAATAGTAATGCTTTTGTCCCAATAGTTTCTACAGCATCCTCTTCCTTCATGGGCACTAGTGCATGCTTTATCCCATCTTTAACAAACTTGTAACAATTTTTTTCCCTGTCATGGATGACCTTCCTATCATACTGCCATGGTCTTGCTAGCAGAATATGGCACATGTCCATAGGCATGATATCGCAAGTCACGTTGTCCTTGTACTTGCCAATATGAAATTCTACTTCACATTGCTCATCAAGCAGGAATTGGTGATGTTTCTACAACAAAGACACCCTAGATGGAGTTGGGTGCTTCAAATTCTTCAAACCAAATTTCCCCATCATTTCAATAACTACGATATTATCAGTACTTCCACTATCTATGATTAGTTTGTAGCATTTCCCATGCAACCTGCACATTATCAGGAACAATGCTTTCCTCTATGTCTGATCAGCTACTTCCTTAGCTGGTTTCAATAATACCTTGTTCAACACTAAGGCTTCCCTAGTTTCTGGCATATTTTCCACCTCCAATGGTGGTGCCTCCACTTCATCAGGATGAGTGACATATGCTCCCCTCTACCCAATTTGTTTATTTTCAGGACATTCAAAGGATCTGTATCTCCACTTGTGACACTTGTAACATTGATAGGCATTTCCTCTGCCTCTGCCATTACCTATACCTGGCTGGTATGACCTTCCTCCTCTGGTATTACCTTCCCTTTCATTCTATCTGAAAGTCTTCGAACTACTTCCCTCTTCACTGTTGGTAGTCCTACATCTGCCAAAGGTCTGTCCGCGACCTCTGCCAGAACCACATCCTCTTCTAGCATTCTATTTCCTAGCAATCTTTTCCTCTGCCTTCAAAGAACTCTGATAATCTTCCTTTATGGTCTTAGGGGAAAGAATACTAATTTCATCTAGGATCTTCCTCCGTAGAAAGTTTACAAACCTCGCTGTTTTCTCAGGGGTATCTTCAACATAACTAGCTCTCAGGTTTACTTTATAAAATTCTTCTATATATTCTTTTATGGTCATCATTCTCTCCCTCAGGTTATGTACTTGTTTATAAAGGGAAATTTGATAATCTTTAGGCAGAAATTTTCTCTTCATTCTGGCAATAATCATCACCCATTTTTAATCAATGGTTTGTTCAATCTTCTCCTTTCTGCCTTTACACTGTCCCACCATAGTGCTCCATGTCCCTTCAAATTGGTGACAATAAACCTGGTCCTCTTGTCTTTGCTGATTTCTTCATATTCAAAATATTTATCTACTCCACTTATCTACTCTAACAATGCCTCTTTGGACAAACTACCATCAGAATTAGAGAGCTCCGGTCTTGGCTTGCTGCTAGCCAACAAAACTAACCTCAATAGTTTAATATTTGGTCCATCGTCATCTGACCCATCTGACATGGTTACGTTTTCGTCCTCACTATCATCCCCACCTTCTAGATCTCTATGCCTTCCTACTTCCACTACTGTCAAATGTGCAGTTAAAATCCTAATTTCCTCTCTTAACCCTTCGTCTACTACTCTTCTGATGGCTCTTCCTCTACCCCTTCTTCCTATCTCCATATTTGCTGAGAGAAAGGAAGAATCTTCTCTGATACCAAAAATTGTTGGTGATTGCCAAGATGGACATGTGGATGTGACCATTTAATTGTTTCGTTTTCAAATTAAAGTGAGTGGCAGGGTTTTGGTATATGGCTTTAATTTGGTTTATGGTATTCTACCTGCCCTTTATACTAGCCTCAGGCTTGCAACCATGGGTTATCACATTCGCTAAGGGTATTTGGAATTCATTCCTTCTTTGCTATTGTTTGGTTTGGCTCTATGGGTGCTTGGTGCTTTCGCCTAGTTCTTGTGATGGTTGATACATATCGTGCCTTACTTCTCCCATATGGTGGTTTTTTGTACTTCGCTTATTCCCTGTGGTGGTTTGTTGGTGCTGTGCCCCTACTCACTCCCTGTGGTGCTTCACTTCTCTTGTTTTTGGAGGGTTTCATGTCATTTCCACCTACAAGTCTATTTTTCTTTGTCATCTAGCTCAAGCTTCACTGTTGCTATGTTTCGTGGTGATTTTTATGTTTAATGTTGGGTCTAGTGATGGTTCAGCTCTGTAAACATAGGTCCCTGCCTAGCTGCTGCATAAGATAGCTTCGCGAACTCGCTCTCAGGTAATCCTCTCATTCTGGTTGCAATTTCACCTCTCGTTTTTGAGGTTCTAATGTTTTTGCTCCTTGGTGAGTAGGCAAAATGTGTTCATGGCACTTCGGTTGGGAGAAATCCTCTGTTACGTGTCTCGGATCTTGTCCTGCATCGCAGAATCGGTCCTCCTCTAAGTAAAACCCTCGCTCCTCTTTCATTTTTTTGTTCACTGTGTTTTTGTATTATGACCCTATCTAACCACTACCCTGTTCTATGGTGATGTGCAGGTCCTTCAAGGGGCACGTTGTTCCACAGCTTCATCCTTGCGACTATTCATGGGCTTAGGGAAAACCTGGGTAGGGTCTTTCTATGGCTATAGTTGTTTCTTGCTTACTTTGTTTCATGTTCTGTCTGTAATTGCTATGTTGGTTGTTCTATCTATAATTGGTTACAATCCTTGCAGTTTCAATTCCTCCATGTATGGATGTGGTTCCAGAGGTGTTCATGCCATTTTTGTTTGATTAGCATTTAGTTTGTGAACTGTAATGTTTTTGGTTCTATGGGTTTTGAAACCCTCCATGATTCCAGGGTTATAGATTTTGTACAGTGAGCTATTAAGTGCGAAATGAAAATGAAATGTACAGGAATGCTTGAATTCTTAGTATAATAGTACATTGTTTTTCTATTGAGGAAAAATGAAAAAATGTATTCTATATGTTAGTGTACCTTTGCTTGGTTCTCGATTTGAGATGCTTCCTGTTACAAGATTCTTGAAAGGAGTTCAGATTTTCCACAGTGTTCATATTTTATGGTCGACGTTTCGAGTCTGAACCTAGACTCATCATCAGGACAATTTGTCCTGATGATGAGTCTAGGTTCAGACTCGAAACGTCGACCATAAAATATGAACACTGTGGAAAATCCGAACTCCTTTCAGAAATCACACCACAGTAATCTGCAATCCAAAATACAAGATTCTTGTCGATGCTATTCATATTCTTTAATGAATGGTTTCACTGTCTTGCTTTCATTTCGATGCCTCAATCATATACGCAGAAGGAAAATAATAAAACTACTCTACTTCCTTAATGACACATTTTAGAATTTTTTTCTTTTATAGAGGTTCAAAATAATTGTAAATTAAAAATATTGAGCTCTCCCTCTGTGGATGGGAGCTCCTCAATCAGCTCTAGTTTTTCCTTTTCAATGCATTATTAGCAGTTTCTTTATAGTTGAGGAACTGTTCCTCAGTTACTTTTCAGTTTTCTAAAAATTTATTTAAATATGTCCCTAACTAGTCCTATCTTGATCTGCTTGCCTAATTTTAAAAACAAACAATGGTCGAGTCAGCCTTAATTTTAAAAGAAACAAAATAAAATAGAAACTCAAAATGTCTTTCTCTTTGTCCAGCAAAATAAAATAAAATAAAAACATTTCCCTACTGTCACCTTTTCACTCGGATTCTCATGCATCACTTTCAAATGAAATTTTCTTCCACGATTATGACAGAGCTTGCCGTTCCTTGAATGTACCTCTAAGAAATTAGAACAAAATAAAAAATTAGTTATTTTGCATAGAGAATCTAAAAGGAAAGTAGAATTATCTCACTAGGATTTGAAGAATGTACCTATTAGGACATTTAAAGAATACCATTTCTTATAAATAAACCCAGAAATTAGGATCATGAATAATTTTCTAAGGTTGTGTAAAAGTATATCTTTACATATAAAATTTCATAGAGACAGTCTTGAATAGAATTACACTAGAGTTTTTCCCAACAATTTTGTTCTTGGAAGAGGTTGGATTTGGATACCAACCAAGACTACATTAGCTCTATGATAGGAGCATAAACATTTATATTCATTACAAATATTGTAGCCATTCCAAGTGCACAGTTTAAAATAGATAAATAAAGGAATGCAAAAAAATAGCATTTGAACACTTAAAGGACCAAATAGTAAGAAGAAAATAAAGACTAAGATTCTCGTACTAGATAAAATTACTAATGGATAACAGGGAGGTATTGCATGCCATCACATATATGGAATGGGAGATCACAGTAATATTTCCACTTTTAAATTTGAACAAATGCCCATCTAGTAAAGAGGGTAGTGCAGCAAGGTTTGAAGCCAAAACTCAGAGTTCCAACTCACCACCATAGCGGAATCATAATGAACCTTCATCGGCTAGATTGGGTGGGGTAGTTACTATAACCCTCTCATGAAGTAATCACTATTGTCCATTAAGAAGACTTAATCACATATGTCCAATTGACAGATTGTGAAAGTGCCATGGTGAAGTCAAAGATTGAAACCAAGTGTCACATTTACATGACCACCTATTGAGTTAGCATACATCTTGATAGCGTTGTGTTTTATAAGATATATATATGTAAATGGTAAAATGACAACTATGGTAGGCAATTGACCCTATGTGGAAACCTTATAATATTACATGAACATTATGTGTGGGGAATTTTGTCACTCAACTTCTAGGACTTCACCATAGGAAATCAAATATAAATATTTATGATGTTGTGTTGGTGAACCAGTCAAACAAATAAAAGGTGTTTTAGTCTAAGATATGCTTAGGTAGATATATAAAAGGAACATTTCATTTGAAGTACCATATATACAGATAAACATTAAAAAAAAATGCAATGTCTATATGAGCATCATGGAAGTCTAGGATACAAGGCATAGAGGCAAGGATTTTATAAAAGAAATTGGTTTAGAAAATGGAAAGAATATAGAGTGTATGATGTTATAATTGTAAGATGTATTACAAATGATGATACTAAGGTAGTAGTGAAATTGAGAAATAATTTCTTTGATGTATACTAAATTTCTGAGTATCATTCTCAATACATAAATATTTAATTTAATTGAGTAATTTTAGTAAAATTTACAAGAATAGATTTAGACAATAATTTGAAAATTATTTAAAAAAAAGAATGCTATACACCTTTTTTCAATCTTGGATAGATGTTAAATTGCTATCAGATTAAGGGTATGTTTATGAGCTAAACTATAACTAAAAACAACTTTAAATGTTTCTTATCAAATAATGAACAAAATAAATTTATGTGTTATAAAGTCAAGGGAAAGAGAAGCAAAACAAATTTTCCATGATTAAATAGATATAAATTTTGAATTGTTGTTGGGGTACCCTTACCTGCAACAATTGGTTTTTTGGGCACTTAGGAGAGAAAACAAATGTCTGGAAACCATTTTTAATAATACATGTTAACTAATAAATCATATCTCATGACTATTGAATAGTGAGTAGAGAAAGAAGTCCATAGTCTATAGAAATGTCAATACACTTACATAGACAAGCCAAGGGATGTATATTTGTGTAACTCTGTAAAGTAACACTTCCTATCTTATTATGTTAAGATTTCGTAAACAATAGATATATATGTTTAAGATATAATATTGGTGTTTTCATATGAAACTATCGTGGAATTTTGAAATTATCTGCATGATAGTTCCATGCTAATAATTATGACCGTTTCCTTTTTATTTGTACAAAAATATTTTGACACATAAACTAAAAGATTGATATTCATACATATGTCTAATATTTGACATATGGTACATATTTTTGAGGAAGGATATAGATGCTAAAAAAATAAACAATAAAAATTGTAAAAGTTACTATTCATGCCAAAGAAATCATTATTTAACTATTACACTAAATACAATTTGGAAGCAATTACTTGATTGGTACAAAACTACCTTTGCATGTACATTTCTCATGATTTCCACATGTACTAGATATTGAGCGAGGATCTTTGAAAGAGAAACAATTAAGGAAATATTCGATGATAAATTAAAATTCCAAGCTCTAATAGAAGAGTAACCATGTACGTGCATGAGAAATAAGTTGAAAAACGATCGACGTTAATACAATGTTCTGAAACATTCAAAATAATAATTGTATATAGAGTATATATACATAATAAAGTGTATACAGGAATCATAAATGTGATTAAAAGGGATGAAGAATCTTGTATCACATAAAACAAAATATATGGTGTACAAGAGTACCCGAGGAGGAAATATGTGAGGAGATATAGAACACTTATGATATGTGTGTGTGTGTGTGTGTGTGTGTGTGTGTGTGTGTGTCTGTGTGTGTGTGAATTGTAGCTATGCTAGCTTGTTGATAGCAATGATTAGGATCCTTTCTACAAAATTAAACACGAGAAAGTGATATGAAGGACATCGACAGTATTAACTGTATATTTTATATGAAATACATAGTTTTGTACCTATGAGATAACAATAAGATATAAAATTGTATCTATCAACAATGTAACTCGGGTATAAATATGTCCAATACATTATTGTCTAGTTGGCACAAGTAAGCTTCGATTTCATGAATGATTAAAACTTGTAAAGGAATTAATTCAAATTCTTCACTTAAAGGTCTCCTCACGAAGGGAAACACAAAAAGTTGTTATAACAATATAATGGTTGGTGTGAACCATTAACATGGAGGGTTGTATAAAGGTTAATTCCATTTGACAATGTTTCAAAATTGTAATGTCTCTTCCATGTGCTCAGAGATGAATTTTCAAAAGAGAAATATTTTTTATTTCCATGAGAAGAGGAGTTTCCAGGATTTATCATTCAATAATAAGAAATGTAGTGTATGCGAATTTAATTATGGGGACTTTTCCCAAACAAGATACAATAGAATGAGCTAAGATTTGGGGGACAAACCATGGCTAGTAAGATTTAAAGAAGAAAAAAATATAAGAAAAGTAATTGAAAATTACACTACAATTGTTGATTAATTTTTTTGTAAACCATTGAAATGTTGGTAAGTTGTGACAAAGTATAATAATATCTCATAATTGAAAATATATTAGTCTTGGAAATAGCATAGTGAGAAGTGTATTTGAGACTTTTAAGTTGAAAGCGACATGATTTGGTTATTTCAAGACATCAAATAAACATGAAATCACTTCAGACTGGTATTGACACTCATGAAGATATTAAATTTACCCAAAATTTAGGAAATTGTAAATTAATCAGGATTATATTTCATTTGAATAACATGAAAATTACTATAAAATAAGTGTAAAATACCATAAAATATAGAAAAATAAAGAACAAATAGCGCTTGAATTTCCTATATATAATAGACGCATAGGGGATTAGATCATCATGAGTTGTAAACTTAAATCAGAGAACCATTTTATGGTTTTATAATTGGTTTATTTTATAACCACTTCACAATAAAAAAGAGTTGAGTTTTCTTGAGATAAAAAATAACAAGAAAATTTAATAGTTTGAATTGATTTCTATATGTAACTTTGGTATCAAAAGATTCGATCTTTGTTCATAGAACAGGATGAACAAGAAGGATGCAGGACAAATTCCTTAGAGGAGACCAACCAACTTGCAAAAATATAACGGTTAAATGGTGCATCCCTCACAATGAGGGGGGAATTTTGTTTTAACATGACTTTTTCCAATTGTTGTATTGTCCTTAAAAAAAAGGCTTCAAAAAGATTCCATAAGATGATGAATGACAATATAGACATGTGAATAAAAATATGAAATAATGAGATGTTAGGTGCATAAAATATTGAGTGAATGTGCATAAGTACTCCAAGAAGTCTAGTGCATTAACATGAGCTACAAGATTAATGGTGGATTATGTTAAAAAAGTGACTAGGAATAGGTGGACAACTACTTGGGGAGCCAATGAAATTGTGGTATGAACCTTAAAAATATTGAAATTCTGAAAATGAGTGTGTTTATGGGAAATAGACATAAATAACACCTATGCCTATTTTATGTGTAGAGCTATAAAAAGGGTCTCTTTCACCTCTAGTTACCTCACATTAATATGTCAATCCGGGAACGTCTGGTTATTTCAAAGAGTGTCTCAGTCTGAGGCTTAGAACTTTCCAGAGTAATGCTTGTAGTACAGATGTTTAAAAGCTACCGAAATAAATTAATGCGAGTCTACAACTTAACCACTTCAAAAGACCAAATCACACGAAGTATTGCATCAGCCAAAGGTTCGGTAGCAATAACCCATCCTTTCTGTAACTGATGAGAACAGATCAGAAGTCTGGGAGCCAAATAGCAGATGTTGGAGCTCACTACAGCCTGAGACCGTTCTTAATGAATAGAAATGAAACAACAAGTAAAGGAAATAGCAATGAAATAGAACAACACATCATCCAAGGGTTCGATAGCAATAACCCATCCCTTTCATAGCTAATGGGAGCAGATCAGAGGTCTGGGAGCCAAATAGCAGATGCTGGGGCTCACTATAGCCAGAGATTGTCCTTAAGAAACAAAAAATTAGCAATCTGGAAATGGAACAACAATTGAAATGGAACAGCAAATAAATGGAACAACAAATAAATGGAACGACAAATAAAATGGAACAGAAATTCAGAAATGGAACAACAATTGAAATAAGCAGTAGCCAAATTCCTCAAGCTGTAATTCGATTTAATCACTCCAATCAAAACATCAATCCTTTAGTCTTAAAAGATGTACACATATGATGGAACAACACTACCAATCAAAACCTTAGAAACACAACATACTCAATCTGCGTTTGTAATTGATCGAAATAAACGCATACGATTGCATCTCAAGATGAAGAACAGTAACATTCAATAATCATGTGAAAACAAACCTTTCAAGATAACTTGTCATAATGCTAAACACAATCATAATGAACTCTGTAATGGAGTGACAGTGTCCTGTAGATATTAATTAACACTTAAAGGATTGGTAAAATGACACAGCGTCAATATAAAGTTTCAGGATCATGAGACGAGTTAAACATAACTGAGCATGTAACATAATATTCTTAAAACACAGCAGATTACCAGATTACGTCTATGAACAAGCCACACTTAAACCACCCGTAATGGTACAAGAGCAAGTGTCCTCCAGGGTCGAGCCCTTAGCCTCTAGGGGTACACTGCTTAACATAGATCCAATCTCAAAGATAAAAGAGTAAAAAAGTCTGTATTAAGAAATGAAATAAAATTATAGGAACTCAAGTCTTCAACAGAACATAAAGATCATAGTTCTGATATTTCTTAAAAGAAGTTACATAAAAAACCGTCCTCTTGGTAGCCAACAGTGCTATCCCTTTTATAAGGAAGATGGCGGAGATATCTAGATACACAAAATAGGTAAAATAGCGATCCCTCGGGATCTAAGATCTTGAGGGATTCGCAGAATCGTTAGTACTGTGTCACTTCTTTCCTTTTCTGCTCTGTGCTGGTATCTCTGTGTCCTTTCCTGGGTTGATCCGTTTTGATCTGGTTTGCTTCCGGTCTCCCGCCAAAGGGACAGCAGTTAGCTCATCCTTGTCTTTACCTTTGGAATGTCCACCATCTGTTTTTCCTTCCTCCTGCACATAGAAATGACGATTGTCGGT
>APFE031414757.1:0-11869 GCA_000404065.3 Pinus taeda | reverse complement strand
AGCACCTCCCATTGGAATGGAAAGCATTGGGCTAGTTAATACATATTCTCCCATGGATAGCTTGACATTATGGCATTTTCCAGAGAAATTTATTGTTTCTCCATTTGCAATCATCACTTGACACTCTGGTGCTGGATATAGGAAGCAATTCAATTCTTTTGCTACCTTACAATGAATAAAATTGTGGGTACTTCCTGAATCAATCACACTATTACCTTTTTCTTCTTGATTTGTCCTTCTATCTTGATGGTTTGAGGGGTGGTAATTCCCGCCAATGCATTACAAGCTATCGTCGGATTCATTTTTTCTTCATCTAGGCTTTGTTCCTGGAGTATATCCTCTTCTTTTGACCTTTCTTGCTCCTTTTCTTCTTCCTCTTCACAATCTATGTAGAATAATTTCTTCTCCGCACACTTATGACCTTTAGTGATTTGATATCACAACTATAAAAAATCCTTTTGCTCTTTTTCTTCATTGTTGTGGTGTCAACCTTATAGGTTGTGGAAGACTAGCAGCAACAAAACTTCCGTCTTTATAGTTGTGAGTGGTATGCTTCCTGGTTGCCATAATTTTTGCTTTCCATTTTTCTTGCTAACCTGAATGCCTTCTCTAATGAATCAGGTTCCCAAAGGCGAACATCATGTTGGATATTATCCTTTAAAGACCCTATGAACACATCAATCCTATGCTCCTCTGGAATATCTTTTTCCCTTATGTTCAATTTTTGGAACTCCTCAATGTGCTCCATTATTGAACCCTTTTGTTTGAGACTTATCAATTGGCTAAAAAAAGTGTTGCTTTTTGTATCCTCATAATGTGCTATCAATTCTTCCGTAAAAATTGCCCAAGTGATAAATTGTTTACCAGAGCAAAGCCATTGATACCATACAAACTGATTTGGTTCCAAATATAAAGTTGCCATACGTACCTTTTGTGTGTTTTGCACATTATTGAGATCGAAAAATTGCTCCATCCATAATATCCATGTTGCGGGATCCTTGCCATCAAACTTCCTTATATCGATTTTTGGAATATGGTGGGTCTTCAATCCAACATTAGAGTCTATGGAATCATGATTAACATTTCTTTTGTTCTCATCATGAGTTTCCTTTAGTACCTTTTCACCATTAGTGACCATTCCTTGTAGCAACTTATTCATATTTATTGTCAATTCTTCCATCTTATCATCCATGCCATCAATTTTAGCGTCCATGTCATTCATCTTAGCATCCATGCCATTCATCTTAGCTTCCATGCCATCCATCTTAGCTTCTACGCCCTTCTTTAAATCATCCATCTTAGCTTCTTCTTTCCTTAAACCATCCATCTTAGATTCTATTGCTTTTTGTGCAAGTGACACTTGTTGCACTTGTTCTTGTAATTTTGATATATCATGTAGCATTTCTTCATCTTCTTCATGAGTAATGCTAGAGCTTTCAAGTTCCTTACTAGGTGTTTTCATTTTCTTTCCTTGGGGCATTACTTACCGATAATAATGCTCTACTATGCCCTTTGAATTCCTTCAAAATAAATTTCAAACCAATCTTAAGAAAAAAAATTAAAAGAATCTACACACCTTTTTCACTTTGTAGGAGCTTGATATTGCCTCTGATGTATCTATGTACATTAAAATCATCAAGTTCTGAAATTATGACCTAGAGTAGCCCTCTGTGTCCTCTTTCCAATGCCACCAGTCTGATCCAAATTGGATTCTCCAAGGAAGAGTTATGTGAAATTTTCCACAGTGACCTGATTATGGACTAGTTCTGTAGGGAGAAATTGTACAATGTGCCGCGAGTCCCTATTTTGTCTTTTGGCTCTAAACAAAATATACAAGAAATTACAGTTTGTCCTCTTTCTGCACCTTCTTACGTAATTTCAATCCAATGCTCAGAGAAAATGTTATGATGATTTTCGCCAAGTCACCTGTTTGGAATGTAATTCAGCAGTCTGCAAAAATACCAACTTCCTCAAATCATATCTCCACAAATGTAGCCCAAAACTCTTTGAAATTCGGACCCAAGATTCAGCGCGATGTTTTCTCAAATGGGTTTTTCTTTTAGCTTTTGACACGTCGCAGAAAAAAAGTTATTGCAAAAATGCCACGATGACCTATTTGGAGCAGCGAAACACTAGAATCCAAAGCTCTGATACCAAATGTTATGAACCAACTCAAGAAAAGATAGAAAAGATAGATCAACGCCTTAGAATTCAGCCTCTTCGAGGGGGCAACCCCTTTACATTACATAAATGAACAATTCTTGGATGATACAAATGACAAAACCTCTTTTCTATATATAGGAGTCTGAGGAGTCACAATATAACCCAGCTGACCTAACAATAATAATATAAAGCCACAAAAATAACAATAGAGGGATTCTATGGGGCACAGTAATAACAATATGGGGGAAATAGGGGCGCAACAATATTGATAAGGGGTACAACTACAATAGTAATGGGGTAATCACTAGTATTATAGGGACCCAACAAAGTCCCTATGAGCACATCAATCCTCTAGAATATTCTTTACCCTTATGTTCAATTTTTGGAACTCTTCAATGTGCTCCATTATTGAACCCTTTTGTTTGAGACTTATCAATTGGCTAAAAAAAGTGTTGCTTTTTGTATCCTCATAATGTGTTTTCAATTCTTTCGTAAAAATTGCCGAAGTGATAATTTGTTTGTGAGAGCAAAGTCATTGATACCATACAAACTGATTCAGTTCCAAATATAAAGTTGCAATACGTACCTTTTGTGTGTTTTGCACATTATTGAGATCGAAAAATTGCTCCATCCGTAATATCTATGTTGCGGGATCCTTGCCATCAAACTTCCTCATATTCATTTTTGGAATATGGTGGGTATTCGATCCAACATTAGAGTCTATGAAATCATGATTAAAATTTATTTTGTTTGCATCATGAGTTTCCTTTACTACTCTTTCACCATTAGTAAGTATTTCTTGTAGAAAATTTGTCTACAAATATGCCATGTCTGTCTTCAAATCTGCCATGTCTCTCTTCAAATCTATCTTCAAATCATCCATATTAGCTTCCACGCCATTCATCTTAGCTTCCACGCCCTTTATCTTAGATTCCACGCCATTTATCTTAGCTTCTGTTATCTTTTGTGAGAGTGACATTTGTTGCACTTGGTCTTGTAATTTTGATATATCATGTAGCATTTCTTCCTCTTCTTCATGAGTCATGTGAGAGCTTTCATGTTGCTTACTAGGTGTTTGCACTTTCTTTCCTCATAGCATCAGCTACCGATAATAATGCTCTACTATGCCCTTTGAATTCCTTCAAAATAATTTTTCAAACCAAATTTAAGTAAAAAATTTAAAAAATCTACACACTATTTTTCACTTTGTAGGAGCTCGATATTGCCTCTGATGTATCTCTGTAATTTCGAATCATCCAGTTCTAAAATTGCAACCTGTAGTAGCCCTCTGTGTCCTCTTTCCATGTAGCTAGTCTGATCCAAATTGGATTCTCCAAGGAAGAGTTATGCCAAATGTCCCACATTGACCTGATTATAGACTAGTTCAGTAGAGCGAACTTGTACGACAAGCCATGTGTCCCAGTTTCAACCTTTGGTTCTAAAAAATATATACAAGGAACTACACTCCGTCCTCTTTCTGTACATTCTTAAAAAACTTCAATCTGATGCTCAAAGAGAAATTTATGACGATTTTCCCCAGGTAACTTGTTTGGAATGATTTAGGAGTTTGCAAAAAGACCAACTTTCTCAAATCATATCTCCGCAAATATAGCACGAAAAGCTTTGAAATTTGGACCCAAGGTTCAGTGCGATTTCTTCTCAAATGTGTTTTTTTTTCACTTCTAAAACATCGCAACAAAAAATTTATAGCAAAAATTCCATGATGACCTATTTGGAGCAGCGAAACCTTAGAATCCAAAGCTTTGATACCAAATGTTATGAAACTAGCTCATAAAAAGATAGAGAAGATAGATCAATGCCTTACAATTCAGCCTCTTCGAGGGGGAAAGCTCCTTTACATTATATAAATGAAAAATTCTTGGATGATTCAAATGACAAAACCTCCTTTCTATATATAGGAGTTTAAGGAGTCACAATATAACCCAGCCAACCTAACAACAATAATATAAAGCCACAAAAATAACAATAGAGGGATTCTATGGGGCACAGTAATAACAATACGGGGACAATAGGAGCACAAAAATATTAATAAGTGATATAAATACAATAGTAATGGGGTAATCACTAGTATTATAGGTACCTAACCTAACATGCCCAAACAATTTCAGCCAATTCTAGTGCACGAATTCCAAGAAATTGGCCTCCATCACCTTCAGCCTTTTTTAGTTTTTCTCGAAATCCGTGCATCCATTGACCAAAATGTTTCTATAGGAGGTGCATAATGATGATGGAAACATGCTCAAAAAATTTTAGGTTAATCCAGTCTACTGCTTGGGGGAAATGAACAAAACAAGTCATTGTCCCATTAAAATCTAGCATCAACAACGTGAGGGTGCAAATCTAAAGGTTGAAGCAGACTCCTGAAGATCAAATTCAGCCAGGAAGGAACCTGGACACACCAAATAAGCCACACATCAGGATCAGAAAGCATGCAACAGAGGAGATACAGGCATGGAGCAGCAAAAAGGAACCAAAAGGATGCCTCACAGCCAATACATTCAACTTGTACGTAAGTGTCTAAACCCGTTCCTCTATTGCATTTGTATAATTCAAAACTAAATAAATGAATGAAATGGTTGAAGATTAAACCTGAAAGGTGGCCAGTTAACTAGCCACCCTCATCCAGTTCGATTGTGCTCATCTGGAGATCACACTGCACGTGTGTCTAGTCAACTCACAGAATATCCAAAAAGACAGGTCGTGGCAGATGTTGAACTCCAATGCAAATGATGGGAAGTGATTTCGGGTAGAAAGCATAAAGTCTCATGATAACACTATAGTAGGGACCAACAATCCACATAATGCCAACTCACATTTTTCCCAACCCACCATCAGCGGAAATATCTCAAAGAAAGCATAAGTATGCCTCCTCAAAACTCCTTCACTACATTTTCTTCCATTCCATGGTCGTCCACTTAGCCACAGTAAGCTCTACACCACCACCATAACCTTGAAATCATCATCCTCTATCATTTTCAGCCATTTTTCTGCTATCGAAATTCTACAGGAAGCCGTAACAATTATATAAGAGAACCTCCAGGCATTTCTTTACGAGGACCAGTGAGCAGTCACACAGAAGAAAAAATGGGATTCTCATCCAAATTTGGGCTCGAAGAGGTAGGCGCGTTGCAAATCCACTTTGTATTTTCATATGTACAAGGGGTGATGTGGTTGTAAGATAGAATTGAGCCTGAAAAGGGAGAGGAATTGCATTCAAAGAATCCTGCCTGCTTCTTAAGAAAAACACAGTTTTCATCTATTCTCTGTTTCTGAAGTATTGTCTCTTCTTCACCCTAGTTTTCACATATACAAGGAGTGATGCAATTTTAAGGAAGGATTAAACCTGAAAAAGGAGAGGAATTGCATTCAAAATTCTACCTGTTTCTTGAAAAAAACACAGTTTTTATTAGTTTCCTGTTTCTGCAAAAGAAGTGTTGTCTCCTTCTCCACCTTGAATACTCACATATATAGTGAATGATGCAATTTTAGGGAAGAATTAAGCCTGAAGAGAAGAGTAATTGCATTAAAAAAAAAATTGCTTGTTTCTTAAAGAAAAACACAAATTTTCCTCTATTTCCTGGTTTTTGAAAATTGTTGTCTCCCTCGTCACTTGAGATATTCCAGAAGACTTTGAACATCATGAGAGGGCGATTTATGAGGAACGAATCTTTGAACTCAGCCAGGCTACATGAACACCCAAAGGTGGTAGCCCTTTTTACTAGAGCAAATTGGATGCCCTTCTTTGAAAAGCTTCATGGGTATGATGAAGAAGTAACAGAGGAATTTTCCTTGTCTTTGACACCTCACTCAAAAACTCATGCCACTGTTAGCCCTAGGGGTCTCACTATAGAAATCACCCTAGAATTCATCAGTAGGGTTAACTGTCTCCCACTTGGACTACCCTAGAGCAAGGAAGAAAAACCACTGGGTCAATTCACCAAGAACACCTTCTTCCAGCCAGATGAGCATCCTGTAGAGGACAGAAATGGCATCAAGAGAAAAAGCATACCTTACTCTTGGGATGAGGTCAGCTATCAAATTATCAAGTACCTCTCTTATGAAGGAAGGTACAACATGGTTGATGGGTACCATTTTAGAATTTTGCATGAATTAAGATATGGTATGGATCTTCCTACAACCCAAAAACTCAGTATTCCTTATTTTCTCCTCTAATCCCTAATAGATTCTAGTAGTAAATTGAAGGCAAGAGTTCCAGACCAATTGGCTCACCATACGTTCACAATACCCATAGCTTGGGAAATTTTTAGAAATATGACAAGGAAAGATGATGTGAAAGCCTTCACATATGACCACAGTCCATCTGAAAGCGAGGGAGAAAAAGAAAAAGGGGAAGATGAGGAGGAAACAGAAAAAGAGGAAAATACCAAAACAGAGAAAGAAGAACTTGAAACAGAAAAAGAGGAAAAGACCAAAATAGAGAAAGAAGAACTTGAAACAGAGGAGGAAATCAAAACAGAAGATGACAAGGAAGAACCTAAAATAGAGGAGGAAATCAAAATAGAAGATGAGAAGGAGGAACCTCAAACAAAGAAGAAAAAGACCAGAGCAGAGAGGAGGAAACCCAGAATAGAAAAGAAAAAGACTAAAATGGAAATGAAAAAGACTAAAGAAGAGAAGAAAAAGACTAAAGCAGAGAAGGCAAAAACTAAACAAGATGAGAAGGAAACCAAAATAGAGCTTGAGGAAGCAAAGCTAACAGAGCCAGAGAAGACAAAAGAAGAGGAAAAAGAGGAAGAAGAAAGACAACAGTGAGAGGAGGTGGATAGAAAGGTAGGATTCCATCATAAAGAGGAGGATATCACATCATAAGCATGGGATGTCAGGGAATCCATCAGAGCCATCATGGATGAAGAGATAGACTAGTTGCTCAAAGGATGAGCAACCCATTCAGTATGGGGTTGATAATGAGCCCCGGAAATGGGTAATTATATGGGCTCATTTAGCTTCCTAACTCAGCATAATCCACCATTCTCATTAGTTTATTGCATGCTTTTTATTATATTTATGCTAATAGAGTGAATTTGGTTAGTCATTATGCCATGAAGTCTAATGTGTGCTTTATATAGATTTTTGGTCAATTTTTGGACAAATTCAAAGGATTAATGAGAATTTTGCAGCCAATATTCGAGGGAAACAAGAGAGAGGATTTGTAGGAGGGTGTCCCCCTCATTTATGACTCCCTACCTTGAATCAACTATCAAAAACTCAGAGCACAAACAACCACATTGATGCATCCAAGGGAGCAGCCGAGCAAGTCAAGAAGAACTGTTGTCTATCTCTAGTTCCACAAGCTGAGACCCTTGATTTTAGGAGGACTATTGGAGGACTCAATTTGTATAAATAGGGGGGCTTAGGGCCTTAGTGGGTCAGCTAGATTTTAGCCAGTCATTAGTAGAATTTTCGCACTTTTGTGCAGCACTTGTTCAACTATTTCCAAGCTTCCTTTTTTAGAACAGTTGATGTAATGCGACTTCTTTTTTTGATAATGGAGATGAAACAGTTTTTGAGCTAGCATTGATCTCTTTTAGAGGGCTGAAGTTCTTGGGTTAGGGCCCAACCCAAGCTACCCAGTACCTCTTGCTTTGTAGTTATATGTTTTTGCTTCAGTTCATGAGTTAATTTTTGTTGCATAGCTTCATTTTTACTTTGTTTAGATTAAGTTGCTTTTGATGGTTTGTGTAGCTATTTTTGTTTCAGTTTCTCAAGTAGGTTAATGTAGTGACAAAATAAGATTCAAAAAATCCAACAATAGGCTCTGATCTCCTTTCTCCCTTGCTGGGACTATGATTTGAGGTCAAGGCACTACTGCTTCCACCAAAAACACAGTTTTGCTCTTCCATGCAATTTCTAGTGTGATGACATGATTCGGAAATATTGATATATTGATTTAGATTCAATTACCTAGACCATTTCCTATTCTTTTACAATAGATCTCTCTACATGTTTTTCTATTCAAAGGTTACTATTTAGCATTTTCTGTTTGTAGGTTAGAAATTTGGTCAAGCTAGAGAAATTTATGTTTTCATGGTATATTTGGTCCTTTCTTTGATTAGTTTTTGTAAGTAGATCTACAGATCTCTTGCAGGACACCTCAGCTCACCATCCATCCATAAAGTAGCCAACACCAGCTCACTTCCCATAGATTTCCCAAGTCATTTGCAACATTTCGCCAATCTACCCTAATTTCTGCATTTTTCTCCATAAGCTTCCCTCTTGCCATTTGAACAAATCCAACCATCGTGTTCTTTCTTGAGCTTCCTTGACAAGCTCCATACACCTCAACGCCTTCATCTAGCCTTTTGCTACCCTTTCCCGTCATTTTTCCTCCTTCAAAACTCCAAAAATAGCTCTCGGCCTCCTCCTGTAGATCCCCTCCGGCCTCCTGTAGAATTCCCTGTAAGTGGTTTTTTGAAATCCGATTACAATGGAAGTCTTCAAAAGGGTACTAGGGGCTTCTTAGGACCTCTCCAAACCTTCTTGCACCTCTTCAAAATCCAACTCCATCTTCCTTCGCCATCAAACCTCTGCAAAATCAAAACCAAATAAATCACAAGCATAATAATTTCACATAAAAACGCTCAAAAGTAGTAGCTTGAATAAATGCAATTTACCTTTTCAGTAGTCAATGGCACTCATTTCATTAGTTTTCATATCTTTTCCTATGAAACTAGGGTTAGTGGGTAAATTAGGGTTTTCTAGGGTTTGATTTTACATTCTAGTCTTCTTTCTCTCTCTACAAGTAGAATAGTCCTTATAGACTTAGCTTTATTTCGTCACAGTTAAAAGATTATTCTGAGAATTCATAGAAGTTGGCTTCAACTCCTAGTGATCTTGTTCCAACTGACCAAGTGACAACCTGCAGTAAGAGCTAGTACTTATGTATATAGCACCGTCGCTTCCAAGTTCATTGTGAACTACCAGGTTGATAAAAGTAAAGTATGAAACCCCAGGAGTTGCAGCATCATTGCTGCAATACTTGTGCTCACCAGCCTGCCCTAAAGCCCCTTTGACTCTTATAACCCTGTGCTAATCATGCTCCACTCCTCAAAATGTGGAGTCTTTATATAACTCAGACAAAACTTAGACCTAGGGAACCCCTACCCACTAGGCACCCAACACAAATATTTGACTCATCCTCGATTCACTCAATTGGTATGTCATTGATCTTGGATTTCAAGCCCTTGTATGTAGTCTGTAATGGATTGAACATTGATTTTCATTGCTTTGCAGCTTGTCGAATGTCATCTACAAGACCTTTTGTAGTCATCCCATATGCTGTGAGGTTGATTGTCTGCTTGTTTACTACATGCTCTTCGATTTTCCCTTGATGTCTTGTGAGAGATGGTGTGCCTCATCTATGCGGAGATGATTTGTGCCTTTCCCCATGGCTCATTGATCTATCCCTATAGAAGTGTTACTTCCCAGAGATGGGTGAATCGTTGCACATGTTCTAAGGTCCATGTCGTGGCTTTAAGATCATTAAGTATAGTTTTTGTCTCTAATCTCTTATTCGATACTCCGCACATGTGGATCCTCCTGTACCAAGGCCCACACTTCCACTCTATCTTCAAGAAGTTGACTACAGTCCTTGATTGTTGTCTCTTTCTGAATTTAGAAGTTTTTATGGTAACTGCACACTACTCGTGAACTTTCGGTGTTGTTGTAGATTGTAGCTTCATTTATAGTTTGGTAATCTACATCTGTAGATCAAATCTAACCTTTCTCACCTCTTCTTTTGATTCCATGACTATCATTTCCAGTTTCTAAATCTTTTCTATTGGCTAGGATCTGTAGCTCTAGAAGCTCAGTATGTGCTTTGGTTATCACCTCTTCTAACTGTTGGATGCATGCAACTACCTCCTCATGCTCTTGCATCTCTTTGTTCTTTTGCACGAACATTTTTTGGTTATTGATTTTGACTTCATTGATGACCAACATAGCTCAATCTCCCATATATTGAATTCATCTTTAATGCCCTGATGAAGTTTGTGCAACGTTTGAAGGGGGAATTCCAAAAGATTTAGGCTCAGATTCTTCATTTTTGGTGTGATGTCCCTTTCCTATGCAACCTCATTGTTTAGTAATCCTTCTGGAGAATGGACTACTTGAAGGTCTACGGTAAGCTTGGCTATCAAAGGTACCACACTTACTTGATTCATGCTGGCCTGAAGCACGCTCACTTGAAGCACACTCGTTTGAACTTTCCAGTCTTGAAGGACCTGTTGGACCTCTATTAATACTACCATGTTCTGATCCTCAATGTTCCCCCACATCTCCTTTGTCGCAATGTGGATGGTGTTTCCAATTTTGTCAAATTCCCCCTTAGTTAGGACCAAATGTTTGCCGTTGGTGGATTTACCTGACTTCTTCTTCTTCCCCGCACCACTAACACTCTTCTTCTTTCTCTTATTTATTATAAATGGGGAATCAATGTCCTCTATACCCACAACATGGTCTCCACCACCCTATTCTCCTTCGTCAGTCTATTGCTCTACTATGATCTTGGTAGTATTTTCTTTGAGGTCTATGGTGACCTTCAGAGCCACTTTCTTGATATCCTTCTTGGCCACTGATTTTTTAGCTTGCACACCTGAAATGGTCTTACTTGTTCTAAACTTCTCTCTCACTTTTACAGTTATTGGGGTAAGCCAATTACTCAACCACTTACTGATGAAAATCAAGATATCATCTTCAGAAACTAAGTATGGTAGCTCATTCCATACAATCTTCAAATTTTTCTTGGCGCAAATAGAGACACTGTGAAAATCCACTTTAAAATTAGCAATGTCGCCATACTGTTGAAATAATACAGGTGACAATCATAGCCTTTGGTTGATGACTGTGCTCTGGTCCATCTCAAATACAACCTATAATATTTTGTTCTCCATAACCCAGGTTGGGTCCTTTGAGTCCCACATTGAGGAAAACTTGACAACCTCACACACATCAAGTTCCACATTAGGGAACTGTGAATCCTCCAGTGTTCACCATGCTACCAACACAATAAAGAGTAATAGACACACATAGTGGAATGGCTTCCCTTCTTCCTATGCTTTGCAGTAGTCATCCAAAAACTCTTGATAGAGATACCCTGCCCAATTAAAGTGGACACCCTTGCTGCACTACGCAGCCAAGGATACAACTGGGGTGGCACTTCATCTACCGGAAACTTCCACATGATCTTACCAGCCAAAATGGATTCAGAAAAATGTATAGCCTCATCATTAATAGAACTAATAGCATATCCCCGAGACTTCTTGACAATCCCATAGTCATTCTTGATCTAATCAAACAACATTTTCTCCTGAGATTTCCATACAAATGCGTCATTAGGGTTCTCTCCTTGATGAGGCAACATGGTAATCTTTCGTATTAACATATCGTCAATTAGGATTGGTTTTCCAATCCACAGATGTGTTGGGTTGTGTTATATTCTTTCCACATAGTTAACAGGGGGTTTGAGGGGTAGCCGTAACCCCACTTTATGTTAGGTTGGGCGGACCCACCTATGGTTTTGTGCATGATTTTCGCACATGTTTTTTAGACGCGATGGTTTTCGGTCCATGGTTTTGGATGCGATGGTTTTTCAGTCCATGGTATTGGATGCTTCGGCATGTATAAATATGTATTGTAACATTGAAAGGAACATAATGAAAAATCAAGT
>APFE031414755.1:0-143243 GCA_000404065.3 Pinus taeda | reverse complement strand
TTTTTAGTTTTATTTTAAAATTTAAATTATTGCAGTAATTTATCCTTCTTATCAGGGTTATCGTGAAGCTGATCATTGCCAGTGTATCCTAGCGATCGATTGGAGGGGTCAGTTGGTCCCAGCAGGAGCACGGTGACCGGATGCTCCACTTACTGCTACCCCACTTCCAGCTGCCGCTGCTTCTTTTGCTGTGGGCGTCTTATGTTTTTCTAAGCGGGTCGTCTTAGCGTCTCTGTCAGGGCGATCCACTGTTCTAAGCGTATAGTCTTAGCATTTACAAAATTGAGCTTTCCTAATAGAAAAGGATGACTGGCTTTTACATTTAGCAGTCGTTTAATGATACCTGACGATCCATTGTTCTAAGCTATAGTCTAGCATTTACAAATTTGAGCTTTCTTAATAGAAAAGGATGACTGGCTTTTAGATTTAGCAGTCGTTCAATGATTTCCTTTTTTGGCTGCTGTACAGTGAGAGTGGGGCAGCAAGAAGAAGAAGATGCAGATCTTTGTGAAGACTTTGACGGGGAAGACCATCACCCTGGAAGTGGAGAGCAGCGATTCCATTGAGAATGTCAAGGCCAAAATCCAGGTGGGTTTAGGGTTTTCATATATGTTTGGGTAATTCCTTTTTCCCCTGACTCCACATTGATTGAGTACGGAAGGGAAAATTACAGGCGGTTTGCTTGTGTAGATATCATCTGGTCTATACAAAATTATGATCTTATTCAGGTTTGAAATACACGCAAATTAGAATTTTAAGAACAAATTCCTGGTTGGTTTGCAGCAGTGCGTTTTAAGAAGTTTGGTTTTATCATCAATTCCTGTGGATTTTGCATTTCGGTATTTCCAAGTTTTTATTAGTTTTTTTTTTATGTGAATGGTTTTGCATTTCCTTATTGGGAAATGGGTTGGGTTACAATTTTACATTTTCTGTTCTTAAATTTCCATATTAGTGGATTTTGTATTTCGGTATTTCTAAGTTTTTATTAGTTTTTTTTTTGTGAATGGTTTTGCATTTTCTTATTGGGAAATGGGTTGGGTTACAATTTTACATTTTCTGTTCTATTAAATTTCCATATTAGTGGATTTTGCATTTCCGTATTTCCAAGTTTTTATTAGTTTTTTTATGTGAATGGTTTTGCATTTCCTTATTGGGAAATGGGTTGGGTTACAATTTTACATTTTCTGTTCTATTAAATTTCCATATTAGTGGATTTTGCATTTCGTTATTTCCAAGTTTTATTAGTTTTTTTATGTGAATGGTTTTGCATTTCCTTATTGGGAAATGGGTTGGGTTACAATTTTACATTTTCTGTTCTATTAAATTTCCATATTAGTTTGATCCGTCTAGATGTGGGTTTCTTGTGTCATTTCTATTGAAGGTAACTTGAAGTTGAAATCCATTAGCAGTTGTTGTTTTAATATTTGGGTGGTTGTGAAGGTTGTTTCTGTTGATATTGTTGTTCTGTCTGTTTCAGGACAAGGAGGGTATTCCCCCAGATCAGCAGAGACTGATATTTGCCGGGAAGCAGTTAGAGGATGGACGATCTCTTGCAGATTATAATATCCAGAAAGAGTCAACGCTTCACCTTGTCCTAAGGCTAAGGGGCGGTACAATGATTAAAGTGAAAACCCTCACTGGGAAAGAGATTGAGATTGATATTGAGCCAACGGACACCATTGAGAGGATCAAAGAGAGAGTAGAAGAAAAGGAGGGGATACCTCCTGTGCAACAGAGGTAAGCAGCCTCTGGCCCACTCCCGCCTGTTTTAATTGTTTTCAAAAGATGTAAGCTGTCTTAAAATGAATGAATGAACTATCCACATTTTCTAAATTTGAAAGCACTGTGATCCCCAAAGATGTAAGCTATTTTAAAAATGAATGAATAACCTATCATAGTTTCTAAATTTGAAAGCACTGTGAGCTCCCGCGGTGATGCGGTCATGTTTCTATTTTCAGGCTTTGGCAATGGACTAGGTTAGAAACTTAGATATAACAAGCTGTCCTAATACAAAACATACAGGTTTCCTTGCCTGTCAGATTGTTCGATTTTCTTTAATTCAAAACCTTAGCCATTGATGTCGGTCACGTTTTGGGCATATATAACATGATTCCACATTGTGATTGCTGTTTGGGATTTTCCCAAAGATGCACTAAAATTTACCATGCTTCCATTGACTCGGTTTTGTATCTTTTACGAGTGTTAGGATTTCAAGTACTTTTGTCCAAATATTCAAACATACCTGTGTCGCATGCTTTGTTTGAATGTTCTGATCGAGGTTTTTCTTGTAAATCGCAGTACCTTTACAAAAGGGCTAGGGATATTGTTGGAAAAATTGAAAAAAGACATAAGATATGCTATACGAAGCATTCTATCTTTGGATGTACATTACATGTTGAGTTCTGTTTAACTCCTAACAGGCATTTTTGGTTACTTGAGGATACTACTAAAATTTCAATTGGGTTGGACTCAAATCCTTTGTAAGTTTTAAAATGGACGTCTATCCATACCATAATTTTCACTTCACTGATTCTGAGGTGCTCTCTCTCTCTCTCTCGTGTGCACGTTCACACACACAGATATGTATGCTTCTGTGTTAACATATCCTCAACTCTCCTAGGATTAATTGTTTTCCATCCAAGCATAGAAATTTTGGCAGTGGTTATTTAGCCGACTGAACTTGGTTTGACATCTTCATAAGGTCGAGAGTCAACAGGCAGTAGCATTTTTACAAGAACATGTTATCTTATTGCAGTTATCGGCATTACCAAGAAATGCTCGTTTCATGTAGCTAAGTTAATTAGTACTGGAATCCAAAAATGCTTCCTTTCTAGAAGGTAAAGTGGGTTTGCAACTGCAACAGGAAATTATGAGCTGTATTCCCAGAATCATGCCACATTTACAGTGTTGATAGAATCAAACATCTTATGAATGCATTCCTTGAAAGGGGCACCCGGGCCTTTAACTTATTGACCTCAACCATTCTATAGTTCCTGTTTGATTTAAAATTGACGCCTTCCGATCATTAGACATTTTTTTTAATATTTTGATTTGCACCATTATTCGTTTCTTTTGCATTGTTTCATGGTTTTGGCTTAATAAATTTATGCAGTTGCAGGCTATCCTTGAATCTAGTTTGTTTTCTTGTTTCAATGACAAGAATAGATACATGATACTATGATAGTACTATTTGCTTTATAACTTTTACATATTATATCAATGTTGTGACTTGTGATGTCATGATATCCTAATGGCAGAAATACAGGTAATGTAATTTGCTAGTCTTGTTCAAACTTTCTAAAGCTATTTCCAAATGTATTTTGAATCAGTTTTTGTCTAGCATTAGGAAAACTTAGGGGCTCAGAATAGTTTGGGTCATCTTTTGAAGGGGTGCTTGTAGATAAAGGATGCATTAAGAATAATTTTTAAAAAACTTCATAGAAATATTCTGCGAGAAATATGGTACTATTCAGTATAAAGAGAGATTGGGTACACCATTTTGAGGAGGTGAGAATTGAGATATCGTGAGCATTGTGGAAGAACTGCTATTAAAAGTTTGAATGAGTGAACATCCAAGGCTGATTCAATTCTTTTTATATTCTTATTTTGCTAAGATGTTGTATATGTTGTTGAATGTAATGCCTTTTGTTTTAATGTATGTTGAACTAGAATACAAAACCTACTTGTGTCCATATTTGTGTATGTTTTTGATAAATGAAAACATGTTTTTTTGTGTTTTTGTTCAAAAGAACGGTCTAGTGCTTTTTGTTGTGTGTAGAAAATTTATTGAGAAATTTAACACCTTGCTGAAAATGGCTGCAATTTCATTAAATTTGTGAAGATCCACTCAAGATTGGGAGTAGAGAAGGGATTAACAAACTTAAGTTGCAGGAGATGAGTTTAACAATTAGATCACTTTAAACATATAAAGTTTATGGAAACTTTACTACAAGAGATGTCTATTAGCCATTCTTTGTATAATTTTAGCTACTTCAAGGATCTATCAAGTTTTGCGTTAAGCTAACCACAAAACCACTTTGGGAGTTGGGAATCTAACCCTTCCAACCCCAGAGAGGGATCTCTTTGTATAATTTAGCTATGTTTTTCTGAATAATATTAGGCTAACTATTAGGTTCAGGTTTTGGATTTTAGAATTGAGTTGGGTTGAAACAAGGAAGATAAGCCATTGGGCAATGGAGTCACAGGTTGAGTTCAATCAAGACAGGTTCTATAGGCAACCTTACATGGCAGGGTAGGCACCTTTGCTGGATTCTTAAGGTTGATGTGTGATTTAGAAGAAAAGATGAGGGAATCAGATTATACCAGAGGAGTTAAGAATTTCGATACTAATTATCAAGTGGAAAACATTGAGATTATTACTAAGCTGGAAGCAGAGTGTATTTTGCAACAAATTCTGTTCTTTTACTTCTTTAGAATAATCCAGAAATCAATGAATAACATATGAAAACAGTGAAGACAAAGATACAAAGGTAAATGCACTTCACCAGCACAAGTGACACGGGAATCCTATAATCACTTCAACTGTATTACTGAAATTTGATCAAATGAGGCTCTGTGAGCTACTTTACATCAATGATTCCTTCTTCTCAAAAGAGTTCCAACCCATAATGCTTCAAAGTTTGAAGTATTAATAGGTGAAT
Organism: Pinus taeda; assembly: GCA_000404065.3. Taxonomy (NCBI): domain Eukaryota; kingdom Viridiplantae; phylum Streptophyta; class Pinopsida; order Pinales; family Pinaceae; genus Pinus; species Pinus taeda. Next base: position 138,582 of record APFE031414755.1, on the reverse strand, counting down.
GTTTACATGATACCTTGAGCAATAGAACCATCTAATAACTAACCTCATTTGTTTCTCATCTTTTGATGCGGGAGCACTCAGTAACAAAGCAAGCAAACGTGGATCAGAGGATCAGAACAGAAGAAAGTCTGTTTTAAAGCAGAAAAGCAGAATTAAAGTAGCTTTAAAGCAGATATGTTTTGAGGAGACTTGCCATTGATAACAGCCATGCACGCTTTTGGAGAGCTTTCATTGTAAAAAAACTAGGAGAAGATCTAATCGATCCTTCCAATGTATCTTATAAATGTATAGTGTGATAGGGTGTGAGTTATCTTATTTTGTGAGGAAAATTGTGAGTGAAAAAATGTAGTCGAGCGTGAGCTCGTCTCTAAGGCTGAAACGCCTTAGCCTGTAAACGTTTTGTGTAATATATAAACCTGGGTTCAGTATTATTTGTATACGCCATACGTGTGTGTCTTTACGTAATGAAGTTAAAATCTGTCTTTTGTATCGATGGCGATTTGAATTATTGTGTAGCTGTTAAATATGTTGGTCCATTATTGTTTAACGCTATGTATGTTAACCATTGCTTGAAAGGGTTTTCGACCTCTGTTAAACCGTAATATTGAGTGGATTTGTTTGGCTACAAGAGTGGAGGAGCGCTGCCTTGCCTGCACCAACGGCGAATGTTCGCAATTCTGCCTTGTGTTCCCTGCAGGTTGTGAGCTCTGAGGCAAGTCAACTCTCGGCCATTCCGCTTTCAGTTCGGAGGGTTTTCCGGGGTTTAACCCTTTTTTGTCCAGTTCAGAGGGGCTGTTACAAGTGGTTTGTCCTAAATTATAATGGCCAGAGTCATGGCAACTGGCTTAGCCAAGAGTTTGAATAGTTTGTTTACTAATCGATTGAAGTGTCAGGGCGGATCGATGGTATAAATCAGAAGCGCCGGCATTGAGACAACCAGTTAGATGTTGAGAGCGGCAAACTCGCTTTGGAGCGAAGTAAACATCATTGAGTTGAAGTTCGAGTTATTCGTGGGCATCAAGAACGGCACGAGCCCATCCGGTAACATATATTTTATGATGGTCTTTATAAGGTTCAACACTCATGCGCAGATAAAGGGATGGCTCAATTGTTAATGAAGATCCGCGTCAAATTAATAAAAAGGGTTAAAATTGTTTAAAACGCTTCCGTTGGGACTTGTGGGCCCATAACCCACAGGCCCTGCATCGAAATTTATGTGGGAATTGGGATTTTGGATTAAAACCCAAAATCACATCCCATCAGTTTGGTATCAGAGCAGGGAAAGGATTCCTGAGAGAAGAAAGAAGAATGCGAGCAGAAGGGCAAAGAGGTACAACTATGTTAAAGTTGGAGAGTTTATGCAGATGGTGGCAGCGGAAGGTGAGAAGATTTGTAGCAACCTAGAGAAGGATGCCAAAAGACCGAGTGAGGAGGGCTTGGTGAGGTATCGTGTAGCAGAGGAGACTGTTACTGCAGAGGTTGGTTGCAGCTCACAATCATGGAGCAGTTCTAGTGAAGGAATGCAATGGATAAAATTACTATTACGAAGACCAGAAGCATATGACCAGGAGGTCATAAATTTTTGTGCCTCGGGAGTCTGATGCGGGAGCACTCAGTAACAAAGCAAGCAAACGTGGATCAGAGGATCAGAACAGAAGAAAGCCTGTTTTAAAGCAGAAAAGCAGAATTAAAGTAGCTTTAAAGCGGATATGTTTTGAGGAGACTTGCTATTGATAACAACCATGCATGCTTTTAGAGAGCTTTCATTGTAAAAAAACTAGGAGAAGATCTAATTGATCCTTCCAATGTATCTTATAAATGTATAGTGTGATAGGGTGTGAGGTATCTTATTTTGTGAGGAAAATTGTGAGTGAAAAAATGTAGTCGAGCGTGAGCTCGTCTCTAAGGCTGAAACGCCTTAGCCTGTAAACGTTTTGTGTAATATATAAACCTGGGTTCAGTATTATTTGTATACGCCATACGTGTGTGTCTTTACGTAATGAAGTTAAAATCTGTCTTTTGTATCGATGGCGATTTGAATTATTGTGTAGCTGTTAAATATGTTGGTCCATTATTGTTTAACGCTATGTATGTTAACCATTGCTTGAAAGGGTTTTCGACCTCTGTTAAACCGTAATATTGAGTGGATTTGTTTGGCTACAAGAGTGGAGGAGCGCTGCCTTGCCTGCACCAACGGCGAATGTTCGCAATTCTGCCTTGTGTTCCCTGCAGGTTGTGAGCTCTGAGGCAAGTCAACTCTCGGCCATTCCGCTTTCAGTTCGGAGGGTTTTCCGGGGTTTAACCCTTTTTTGTCCAGTTCAGAGGGGCTGTTACAAGTGGTTTGTCCTAAATTATAATGGTCAGAGTCATGGCAACTGGCTTAGCCAGGAGTTTGAATAGTTTGTTTACTAATCGATTGAAGTGTCAGGGCGGATCGATGGTATAAATCAGAAGCGCCGGCATTGAGACAACCAGTTAGATGTTGAGAGCGGCAAACTCGCTTTGGAGTGAAGTAAACATCATTGAGTTGAAGTTCGAGTTATTCGTGGGCATCAAGAATGGCACGAGCCCATCCGGTAACATATATTTTATGATGGTCTTTATAAGGTTCAAACTCATGTGCAAATAAAGGGATGGCTCAATTGTTAATGAAGATCCGCGTCAAATAAATAAAAAGGTTTAAAATTGTTTAAAACGCTTCCGTTGGGACTTGTGGGCCCATAACCCACAGGCCCTGCATCGAAATTTATGTGGGAATTGGGATTTTGGATTAAACCCCAAAATCACATACCATCATCTTTACACATAATAGGGATTCAAATTCCTCACTAAGTGATCGAATTCCTTTTTAAAAAGTCAAAAGAACAGATTCAATGTACCTAAAAACTGAATGCAGAAAAACAGGGGTTGCATTTACTAAACCAAAACTGATTTGAAACAACTAGATAGATGCTAATTAATGGTAATCCATCCTTCTACTTCATCCTATTACATGTCTCCATCTCTCAACTAATCTGATCATATCTTACAAAAATTCGAAATCTTGACAAGGATTAGGCTGACTGTCATGTCAATTTTTTGTTTGTTTGTTTGTTTGTTTCTGTAAAAACTATAAAAATGGGTCTCCAAGTTACCCTCATAACTTTCAAACTGTATGACCTGTGCAAAAAGTGAAAGAGGTTATTGTAGATGAAGATGTTTTTGAGATAAACCACTCTCAGTTTCCACAAATTCTGCTCTAGTTGTTCATAAGCTGCTCTGCAAAAAGATGACTAAAACAGGACATTGCGCAGTCCGAAAAATATGTTGTAAAGATGTGAATGGATCTCTCACACTGTAATACTTGTGTAAAATTTGGAGTAGGTTATTTTACTTTAGCATCTTAGGAAAGAAAACCTCCTCCTCCTCTGGTTTCCCAAGATTCAACTTTGGTTGTCCACAATTTTTTTTTCAAAATGATGACCCAAACAGGAAAAACTCTGATATTTTTGCGCATTCAAAGTGCATTTAGGTGCCAAATTTTGTTTTTGAAGGAGTCTATTGATCATTGATCATTGAAAGAGCCAAAGTGTTAAGGTTGCTCCTCTTGTTTGCACTTTTTCTACCATCTTTCCCAAACTTTTAAACAAATAGAAAGGCATGTTAAGGCTCTTTCTCCCGGTGAAATGCATGAGCAACCTAATATGTTATTGATAAATTCTACTGAATCTGCCCTCACATGTAAAGTACCTTTGGATTGCTTTTAAAAGCCTATCATATCTGTTCAAGAGATAGTACCTTGGTAAAAACTCTCCATAATTACTCCTATGCTGAGGTTTGAGGAAGGTCTTGTACAACACAGGGTCCAACTCCATGTTTTTAAACCAACAATCTCTTGTTAATGGGATATCAGTGGCCAAAGCAATAGTCTCTTTTGACACTTCAAATTCTATGGTTCCCACCTTTACCAAATTGTCTTTGAGGTTATGAGCAAACTGTTCTGCTACTTGGGAATGAAAACCATGAATTTGACATTTCTTGCAAAATTCTGTATAGCCTACCTTTTCAAATGCTGTCCAAATGGCTGGGTCATTTGTCAACATTCCTATGCTTCTAGGTTCCACTTTGATGGGTTTTGCTGTGATCCTTCTCTTTCTTTTTGATGTAGACATCTTAGTTGGTGAATTTAAACACTGTTTTATGCTTGAGGATGATAGATGTGAGCAATATTGATCAATCTACTAGGAGTTGTGAACCTAACAAAATGAACAAAGAAGAAGGCAACCAAGTGAAATCAGGAGCAGATTTGGTGTGAGTTGTCTTAAAACAAGGTGATGGGATGATGTTGTAGGGAATGTGAGAATGATTTCTCAGTCAATAGATGAAAATCTTTGGACAAAGCTGACTGTGCAATCAGGGTTTAGGTAAAGGTAAGGGAAATCCACTTTTTTTAGGTTTAAACAAGAAATCGATGCGAAACAATGGTCATAGCAGGTACCTAGGAGGCATTTAAGTCAATTTGATCAAGCATAGGTAGAATCAAACCAGAAATGGGCTTGAAAATTCAATTTTAGAAATACTCTGTCTTTGCGCAGTCACCTTAGGGATTTTTGATGGTTTTCATACTTGGAGGGCGATCTAACAAAAACCAAGACATGGGCTTTGAAGGGGCTAACTTGTGGATGACGAGGTGTTAAAAAAACCAGAGAAAATCTTGCCGATGCGACGTCGAGATGAGGGGGAATCTTTGTGCAATCACTCTGCGTAGTCAGGGTTTGTGCAATGAACAACGATGAAGGCCTGAATTTGTGGAAATCGCCCTCCTTTCTTTGCTGTGATGTGCTGCTGGATTTCTCCTTTGGGAAATGAGGGATGTGGAGTGAATTTGGGAAAGGAAATGAGGGGGGAAGAGTATGTAAAAGGAGTGATTTGATGGGCAATAATGAGGGGAGATGGAATAAGTGAATAGGATGAGTGAAGTGAAAGGGGAGGGAAAGCTTTGATGAGGGGATGGTACAGGTGATTAGGTGTCAATTTCAGTACTAGTACCTTGAGTTGACAACACTAATGATGACTAGCCAAGATATTTAGGATCCAAATGTTATGATCAACCTTTTCAAGGAAATAATTTCAGAAATGAATCATTATTTACATCTCTCAAATCTAGAAATCATCAGGTGAAGATACACTTCCTCATATGAAATATGGGACCCTAACAATACTAATGATGAGGACCCCGATATAAGTGATGGTGGAATGTTGCTCGTCATTTAAATGTCACATTTCCCCATTTCAAAGATTTTGGAGGTTCATATTTCCAACACATATACATTTTAGAAACACATGCCCATTTCCTTCTATCATGCAACTTAGTGTTAAATTAATAAAGAGAAAATAAAAATAACTACATTTTAAATTGTAAGTTCAAAATCCAGTGAGCAAGGAATTATTTTCCTTACATGTTGAAAAAATTTCAAAAATAAAAATCTTGGTGGGGAGTCAACTTAGAAAGAACCACTGAGAGGGAAATCAAAGAAAAATTATGTCTTATTTGTCGAGAAATCTAGGACAACTAGATTAGGTGATTTCTCTTACTTTGATAATTGCCTGTGATGTATTTTACTTAACTTGATTAACTTCTTCTTTCACTTGATTATTAATAGTGTTTTCTGTCATGAAACACCTACAAGCAATGAAGAACAATAACACAAGAAGACACAAGATATAGGCTATCAATCAGGGCCAAAACCTTTCCTATTGAGAGGAAAACCCACAAAAACTCTTCTCTTCTTATAGAACTTCAAATGACAAATTCCAAGACCCAAGACTCTTGTCAAAGTCCCTTTTAAGACCAAGTCAATCCTTCTTCATTGATGAATTTTCCTTCTAGCAACTTCGACCTTAGCAACTTCTGCAACTTCAACCCCCAAGAGTTTCTCCAGCAACTTTAACCCCCAACAACTTTCTTCTGCAACTTCAACCACTAGTAGCTTCTTCTGCAACTTCGGCTGTAGAAACCCTAAATGGCACGGTTGAGATAATAATGATGAATTTGCTTCCTTTCCGTCTTCATACGTGTGAAGGATAAAGGCCCAAAGACAATCCCAAAAACTTTGCTTTCTTCTTCTCTTTCTTTGATAGGTATTTGTCTTCCTTTTCCTTCTTCGATCGAACTTCCTGAGAGATGATGAGGTGATATTCAAATGAGGTCGAAGCCTTTTTATATATAGGCTTCTTTCTAGGTTGAATTGCTGTCTTTAGGCCGACTTGTCCATTCGTGAAGGTCGACTTGTTCTTTTGATGATGACAAGGACTTGGAGGGTCTGTATGACATTTTTGACTTCACAAAAATTTTTCTTTACAAGATGTAACATGCCCAAATGGGTCTTTCATACATGACAATGACTCTTATGACTTGTAGACTTAATGACAAGCCCTAGAAGCACTCAATGGGTCCTTGAGCTATAAATCAAATAACCTTGAGCATGAAACCCATGCCTCAAGAATAACAATAATAAATTTATTCTTCTTTTCACATCAAATACATAAAATCATGATTACATATGTCATTATGAAGACCGAGCCTAGTTACATATTTCAACATTCCCTCTTAACTAGGGAGGTATTCATAATCCATACAAGGTACTTGGACATTCTCAAACTAAAGAATTCTCATAAGAAGAGTCAGATTGGTAAGCCATCTCATAAGCTATTTCCTTAGCTTATGCCAGAGCATCTCATCATATCAACCAACATTGTCACATAACAAGGCCTTGACTAACATCTCTATCTCTCCACAAGATCAGATCACAATGTTGATGAGACCAGTGATTGATAAACATTATCATCATTGCCTCTCAAGGCACATACCCCACTCGGGTGTTCACAGGGTATGTCCTTTTAGGACAATTCCTATCTTGGAATAACACATCCTCAAGGAATTTCCTCTTTGACTACTCTTACCTATTGGATGCCCTGCCACATCCTCAAAGAGATAAGAGGAACTAGAGATCTTTGATGCAGAAAGAAATTCCTCCCTAGCTGAATGGAAGTGTTAAAATTTGACAGCTCAGGGATGAATTTCTCCTAGAAGAAATCATATCTTTCAGTTCTGTTTGAACCACCTATAATAAAATTTCATTTCTAACAATTCTAATATGACTTTCCAAAAATAGTAAGTCACATCTCAATTTGGAAGTGACTTTGCAAAAATAGAAAGTCATGTCTAGATGATCAAGGATGATATAGATATATGGAATCCACTTTAAAATCAAATCAATCTTGATTATACAAGTCAAGAATTAATATTTTTACCCTTACTATTATTATTATTATTATTATTATGATACTATTATTTATAAAAGGATCTAAAGTCATTCACCTTTAATGGATTAATAAAAACGAATTCTCTCATGAAATAAGTAAATTAAATTGAGAATCTATTACTTGGTAAATTGAACCTCTTTCTTGGAATAAAATAGTAACTCCACACTAGAGAATTTAACTCTCCCTCACTAATTCAATATATGGCAAAAGTGTAACTCCTCATTAAATGCATTTGTAACTCTCTCATTCAATTCGATTTGTAACTCTTACTAAATATTCTCTCATGTCTAAGTGTAACTTTCTCTCTCCTTAATTTGAATTGTAATTCCTCAAGACATGGGTACCTCTCTTTCTATTCTTGGGATGAGTTACACTTCTCCTCAAGTAACTCCTCCCCCATGGAATTCATTTCTCTTATTATTGGCTCAAGGCATGAATTTATTTTGTAACCCCTCTCCTTTCTCATCTATTTAAGCAAGAACAAGTGAGAGTTGATGTAGCATGTTCATTATGAAGAAGGAGAGCTAGTGTTGAGTGTGTGCAAGAGAAGTGTGAGAGCAAGTGAATAGTAAGAGCAAGGGAAGAGCTGGAGCAAGTGTGAAGGACAAGATCTGATCAAGAGAAGGAGGAGATTTTCAAGCAAAGAGCAAGAGCATTTCAACTGCAAGTTGATCAAACATGGGTGACTTTATTCATTCTCATTCTCTTTCTCTCTCTCTCTCTCTCTCTGTACTCTGCTGAATAATTGAAGAAATCTAATAGAAGAATCATTTGGGTTTTCCCTTTGTGGGTTTTGCCCTGATCATTGGAACTAACTCTCAGTGTCTCATATTTGTGCTTAATTGTCTTCATATGATCCTTAAGTTTATGTTCTATCTACAATTGCTGATTTGAAAAGTTGTGAAGAAGAAATATGCATTTTAAGTAATTTTAACAACATACAACATTCAATTTTCTGCAAAGTAGATTAAGTTTTCTGCAAAGTACATTCAATTTATGCAAAGTACATTTAGTTTTCTGCAAAGTACATTAAGCTTTCTGCTAAGTACATTTAGTTCCATTCAATTTTCTGCAAAGTACATTCAATTTTTTGCAAATACTTTCAATTTTCTGCATAAAACTTTCAACTTTTTGCAAATAATTTTTTAAATTTCTGCATAGAACTTTCATATTTTAACATGGTATCAGAGCCTTGGTGAAGACAAGTCCAAGGAGACCAGAGATCACCTGAAGAGACCCCAGTTGCTACCAAAGTTTTTTTGATCAAGATGGCTTCGTCCTACTCAAGGTAAAGGAGACGTTGAATGATGCTTCAAAATTTGTTCCATGGAAAACAAGGCTAGATATCATTCTTGACGAACACGAAGTTTTGGAGTATGTTGAAGGCACAATAGATAATCCACCAGAGAATTCAAGTGCTGCTATAAAATCCAAACATAAAAAGGGTGAAATCAAAGCTAAGAAAAGTATTCTTGATTCTCTTAGTGATCATCTCATTACTTATGTTTCTGGTTTGAAGAAAGCTAAACAAATGTATGACAAACTAATTGACATGTTTGCAATTAGTGTCTTGAACCAGATTATTGCCTTGAAGAATTAGCTAAAGGACATCAAGATGAATAAAGGAGAGATGGTTCAAGCATACTTCCTGAGAGTGACTGAAATCAGGAATCAATTGTCAACAATTGTTGAAGTTGTATCCAACAAAGAAATGGTGTTGATTGCACTTGGAGGCCTTTTTCCTGTTTGGGAGACTTTTATCACCACCATTAGCAACATAACACTATTCCCACATTTGATGAGCCCTTGGGAAAGTGTATCCAAGAGGTGGCCAGAATGATCTCTAGAGAGAGAATTTCACATCATGAAGAAGGAGAACCTATTGCTTTTATAGCTTATGACAAGAGAAAGAAAGGTAATAAAAAGAAATCTGCTTTCAAATCAAATAAAGAGAATCTAGACATGTCAAAAGTTAGATGCTTTAACTGTCAAAAGCATGGTCACTTTGCTCGTGACTGTAAAGAAAGAAGAAAAACACCTAGATTAAAAAACAAATATGATTATAGAAAATACTCTTTTGAAAATCAAAGTAAAGGGCATCCTAAGAAAACAAGAAATCCAAGATATAGAAATCAAGTAGCAAAAAGTCCATCAAAATATTTTCTTGTTTCTGCTCTTTCGAGTTCTTCTTCTGCAGATTCATTTGATAGCTAGTTAGTTGATAGTGGTGCTTCCAAACATTTTACTGGTTACAAAGAAGCACTCTCCGATCTAGTTGAGAGGGGGACTAATTTAAATGTTATCCTTGGAGATAATTCTACTCACCAAGTTAAAGGTTATGGTTCAGTATCATTTCTGTTAGATGATGACAAATCTATCTTTCTACAAGAAGTTTTGTATGTATCTGGTTTGAAAAAGAATCTTGTATCCATATATGCTCTAGAAGATAAATGAATGAAAATTGCTTTTATTAATGGAAAGGTTCTAAGTTGACCTTTGAACTCAAGTATGAGAGAAGCCTTCACTCTTGGATCAAGATGTGAAGGGCTTTATAAAGTCAATGGTAAACCCATTCATGCACTGGTCCATGATACTGATCTTCAGTGTGAGCTATGGCATAGATTGATTTGCTCACCTGCACTACAAAGGCTTACCTCATGTAAGGAAGATGGTCTCTAGAATGCACGAGATTAGAATGGATCATGAAGGAGTTTGCTCATGATGTGCAAGTGAAAAACATATAAAGAAACCATTCCCTTCAAGCAGAACACAAACTAGTAAGGTACTTCAACTCATACATTCTGATTTATGTGGACCTATGCATGTTACTTCTTTTGGTGGCTACTTGTATTTCATGATTTTTGTTAATGATTTTTTTCGCAAGACATGGATATTCTTTTTGAAAAAGAAAGGGGAAGCATTTGACATGTTGAGAGATTTCAAAGCTTTGATTGAAAATCAATTTGGAAAGCTGATCAAAGCTTTCAAATGTGATAATGGGGGAGAGTTCACCTCCAATGATTTTAATGATCTTTGCAAAAACGTCAGAATAAAGAAAGAAACCACTGTGCCATACAATCCACAACAAAATGGTGTAGCTGAGAGGAAGAATAGAACCATTATGGAAGGGGTTAGAGCCATGTTGCATGATCAAAATCTACCAAAATTTTTGTGGGGAGAAGTTGCAAATACCATTGTTTATATGTAAAACAGAACTCCTCATCAAGCCTTAAACAATAAGACCCCTGAAGAAGTCTTCATTGGTAAAGGGTCTGAGGTGAGTCATTTGAGAATCTTTGGCTGTCCTGTATACTTCCATGTGCCAAAGGAGAAAAGGAACAAGTTGAAAGCTTCAAGTAAGAAAGGTACGTTTGTTGATTATTGTGATAATTCAAAAGCTTATAGAATTTATGTACTTGGTCAAAGAACTATAGAGTTTAGTAGAGACGTAACATTTGATGAAGATGCAACTCATAGAAAAGCAAGAGACTCTCCTCTTGCAATTGCTGAAAGACAAGCTGTTAATGAAAAAGAGGCTGCATGTAAGTCTAAATCGGAACCTGAGAATGAGCTTGCTGATAATCCAATGGGTTCCATGGATCCTCTAGATCCTCCTCCACCACATGATCCTCCTACCAGAAAGAGACCACTATGGCTGCGAGACACCTTGCAAGACGCTGAACAACATGCTGCCCCAAGAGGAACATTCAGAGAAAGTAAGAAGCCAAGTTGGTTTCAAGGGTATGTTGCTGCCATGAGCAACATCATTCAGGCACCATGCAACTTTGAAGAAGCTGCAAAAGAACAAGCCTGGAAAGATGCAATGACTGAAGAATATGAGTCCATGATCTAGAATGATGTTTGGGAAGTGGTTCCTGGACCTCAAGGTAAATTTGTTGTCACTTCCAAATGGTTGTTTAAGATTAAACATGGTGCAGATGGTAGTATTGAAAAATATAAGGTTAGATTTGTAGCTATAGGTTTCTTTCAGAAAAGGGAATAGATTATGATGAGATTTTTGCACCTGTAACTCAATATACTACTATTCGATTTGTTGTTGCCTTAGCTGCTAGTCAGGGATGGACTCTTCACCAAATGGATGTGAAAATTGCTTTCTTGCATGGCTTCCTCAAGGAAGAGGTATTTTTGGAACAACCATAATGCTTTGAAGAGCGTGACAGGGAAACTCATGTATGCAGATTGAAGAAAGCCTTATATGGGCTGAAGCAAGCTCCAAGAGCTTGGTATGCTCGCATTGGTAGCTACCTAATAAAGCTTGCTTTCACAAGTAGTGCAGACCCAAACCTTTACTTCAAGACAGTCCAAGGTATACCTTTGATTTTGGTATTGTATGTTGATTTATTCTTGATAGGATGGGAACCTTTTATCCTCCAGTGTAAGAGAGAGTTATCTTTTGAATTTGAAATGAAAGACCTTGGTTTGATGTGTTACTTTCTGGGTTTAGAGGTCTAGCAAAGACATGGTGAAATTTATCTTTCTCAAGGAAAATATGTTGTTAAACTTCTTGAAATATTTGCTATGGTAGAATGTAAGCCCATGCATACTCCTATAGAAATGAACTTTAAGAAATTATGTGGCAAACCTGCAGGACCTAGTCTAACAAATCCCACTGAGTATAAACAGCTCATTGGCGCTTTGATGTTTTTGGTAAACACTAGGCCTGATATATGCTTTGCTGTAAACACTTTAAGTCAGCATATGATTGATCCCTTTCATGCCCACTGGATTGTTGCAAAACATGTACCCAGATACTTGCATGGAACTATAAATCTAAGATTGAAATATACTACTAAAAATGTAAGACTTCATGGATATACTAATGCTGATTGGGCAGGTAACTATGTTGATAAAAAGAGCATTTCTGGATGTTGCTTTAGCTTGGGATCTGCAATGATCTCTTGGATGAGTAGAAAGCAGGAGTTTGTTGCACTGAGTACAAATGAAGCTAAGTACATTGCCGCTAGCATGGCTAGCTGTGAGGTAGTTTGGCTGAGAAAGCTTTTTGGGGAACTATTTAAGCAAGTTCCAAACACAACAGTTATATATTGTGACAATAAGAGCGAGATTCATCTTGCAGAAAATCATGTGTTTCATAACAAGTCCAAGCATATTGAGATCAAGTATCACTATATTCGGGATATGGTGTAGAGAGGAGCAGCGAGGCTCCATCACATCTCCACTGGTGATCAGATAGATGATATTCTTACTAAGCCTTTATCAAAAGGAAATTTCTTGGTTTTTAGAGAGCAGCTTGGACTTATGGACATGACCCTTCTGGGAAGCGGTCATAGCTCATTGAGAACACTGAGCTGCCTTTCCCCACAGTTAGAGCTCACAAGATTAGGGAATGATGCTAAAATGCTCTTGAGGATGATGGACCTCTTGGGATGTGGGAAGAGTGTTGATTTGGGGTAGCATCATATGTGCTCTAAGCCTCAAATTTTGTAGGGAGGCTTGGGGACATGTATTCCAAAGAACTCAAAAAGCATTTTGGGAAATTTCACATAGAAGTGATTTTTATCAAAATAATTAATATTTTTAATGGTGTTCCTAAGTCTAAACTTAGGAAAATTAAAATATTAATGGGTATTAATCTAATCATGGGTGAAACTTCTAGAAAAATACATAGATCAAGCCAAAATGATCTGAGTCTTTGATTAAGATTTAATCTAGGCCGCTGGTTGTCCAACAAAAAGATATAAGAAGGGGCTTGAGGGTCATTTGGAAGACACACACAGAGAGATTGAAAAAATCGATTTTCTGAAGTGAGAAGTTCTCAGGAGGAAAATTGATTGAGGAGATCTTGCAGTAGAGGGGCAGTGAGAATCCGAAAGAAGGAATTTCCGGAGAGTACGAGATAAAGGGAGAATAGAAAGACGTATAGGGTTAAGGCTAACGCTGACCCACGTCGTGCTGATGCAGAGGTAACATAGTCCTTGAGGGGAAGTCGAACTTCAATTGCCGGAAGCCAGGGTGTGAGTTTAGGAGGTAGAAGGTTGATTTCTCAGCCAACAGAGGATCTGGAGGAGAGGCAACGTAATACCCAGGATGGGGGACGCTAAAACTGCCCAGGGTGATGCAGTTCTGCGCAGAGGCCACGCAGAGGGTGATGCAGAGCCTCTAGAGCAGCAGGATCAGTCACTGATTCTATAGTGACAAGGTAAGATTATTTCATCGATCTTTTGTTCAGTATTCTCTCTGTATCGGATTGCTAGTTGAGCATCCTAGAATTGTACTCATAATTTCTCCTGCATAAAAATAAAACCCTCAGAGCTGCTGCACCGATTTTCTCGCTTTGGGTTTTTTCGGGGACTTTTTGTCCAAAAATAACTGGCTTATGTGTTTTTATTTTCCTTGCTCAGTTTCTATGTTTCAGAATCATAATTAATTGGCGTAGGCTGCTTAAGTAATTTACTTTGATGTTTCAAGAAGAAATCTGAAATAAGTTTATAATGTTATTTACAATCTAGGAGAAGTAGATTCAACTGGTTGCAGTAGGATTCCAGAGATTGTTAGATCTAGGACTTTTCAGATGGTATTAGAGTTGTTGATGTGAAACAGGGGGAAGAGCAGATCTAGCACTGAAGCAAGGGCCAGCTTGTTGTAGCAAGCAGTAGTTTGAATCCCCTAAGGGATTGCGCAGTTCTAGCCAGGAGCGCTGTATTTTCGTCGCTGTCTCTCTCTGAGTGAGCGGACAGAGAGGTAAGACTGCCAGATCGAAAACTTTCCCAGGCAGAGGGAGCTACGCAGAGCTAGAGGGACGCAGTTTTTGCAAGCTAAGCGTTAGGTAGAAAAGTGGTCAGAAGGAAGAAGCAGATCACATAGAGAGGGAATACTTCCTCAGTGATTTCTTGTTGAGGAAATCAACATTTCTCAATTGCTGAGCAACAACTTACCAACTCCATCAGGGAGTGCGTAAGGCAGCCTAAGAGCTACGCAATACGGAGAAAGAGGGAGCTATTCGATAGTTTTTGGAGGATATGGCAGCTAGTGGCTTGAGGGATCATGACAGGTTGGACGGGGCTTTCAACTATGTCATCTGGAAGGTTAGAATGACTTTCCTTCTAGATGAGCATGCCCTCAAGACATATGTTGATAATGTGGTAGCTGTCCCAGCGGATGCAGATCCGCTGGAGAAGTTCAAAGTTGAGATGGCTAAGGCGAAGAGGATGATCCTGGATGGAGTCAAGGGTCACGTGGTGTGCTACTTTGCAAGCAAAGGAACTGCTAAGGAGATGTGGGATGCCTTGGCCACATTGTATTAGGGATCTTCCGAGCAGTGAAATATGTACTGAGAGCAGAAGTTGAGATCTGCTCAGATGCATAAGGGAGAACATGTGGATCTGTTCCTCACGAAATTGAAGGAGACCCATGATGAGCTGTCAGTAGCGGGACATACACCTCAAGATACAAAGTTAGTGAGATTGACTCTAAATTCTGTCTCGGATGAGTGGCAAATCTTTGTCCAGAGTATCCTGGACAAAGCAGGATTGCCAAATTGGGATGAGATGTGGGAAACTTTGAAACAAGAAGAGCTGAGGGGAGACTTGCTCAAGGTCAAACTTGACTGGAGCAGCAGTAGCAGTGGGTCGAAGCCCAAAGTAGAGGAGGAGGATAATGCAACCCTTGCATCGAAGGGACAACAGGGGCAACATAGACGAAAGATGGACGTCTCCAAGGTGAAGTGCTTCAGATGTGGCGAGATGGGCCACTATGCATCCCAGTGTCTTTGAAGAAAAAGGACAAGGATGAGAAGCATGATCCTAAGGTTGTAGCTGCAAAGATCGACAAGGAGGAGTTCACCATGACAGTCGAGATACCTCCAGGAGGGCGGTGGGCTTATTTGGAGCTATAGTCAAGAGGACTGCAGATGGGAAGGATCCTTGAGGAGCCCACTTCTTGGATCATCACCTTGTTACAGGAGCCCATGATTAGTAGCAGCGGGATGGTGGAGTTTTCAGTTGGTGCCATGGAGTGTTGATTTGATAGATGCAGTGGTTCGTAGCGCCAGAATGTTAGCAACGTAGAGCAGAGAAGCAACAGTGCGAGGAGGCACAATGCAAAGCTTCAACAGCGCAATGGCTTGAGAAGAGAGCGTGGGACTAGCGGCAGTCAAGATTTCAACACCGAGGTGTATCCACTGGATACTTGTTTAGTTTTGGGTTTTTTCAGTTGCTTCTCTCAGCAACTAAGTTCCAGTACAAATGCAATGTGAGCAGCATAGCAGATGCAACATTTGAGAGGGAGCTGTAGTACAAATGTGGCATTGGCAATGGCAGTGTCAAAGGCAGTGGTACATTAGCAGCAGCAATGCAGTAGTTGATGGACAATGTGTCAGGCATCAACAACGCAGGGACGATGCTTCAAAGTTAGAGCAGTATGTAGTAGCATTGTATTGCTAGAGCACATTCTTCGCTAAGAGGGAGTGTTGATTTGGGGTAGCATCAGATGTGCTCTAAGCCTCAAATTTTGCAGGGAGGCTTGGGCACATGCTTTCCAAAGAGAAAGCGTTTTGGGAAATTCCACCCAAAAGTGATTTTATTAAAATAATTAATATTTTTAATGGGGTTCCTAAGTCTAAACTTAGGAAAATTAAAATATTAATGGGTATTAATCTAATCATGGGTGAAACTTCTAGAAAAAGACATGGATCAAGCCAAAACGATCTGAGCCTTTGATTAAGATTTAATCTAGGCCGTTAGTTGTCCAACAGAAAGATATAAGAAGGGGCTTGAGGGCCATTTGGAAGACACACAGAGAGATTGAGAAAATTGATTTTCTGAAGTGAGAAGTTCTCAGGAGGAAAATTGATTGAGGAGATCTTGCAACAGAGGGGTAGTGAGAATCCAAAAGAAGGAATTTCTGAAGAGTACGAGGCAGAGGGAGAACAAAAAGATGTCTAGAGGAAGGCTGACGCTGGCCCACGTAGTGCTAACACAAAGGTTGTGCAGTCCTCGAGGGGAAGTCGAGTTTCTTGCTGAGAGAAGTTGATATTCAGTTGTCGGAAGCCAGGGTGTGAGTCTAGGAGGCAGAAGGTCGATTTCTTAGCCAGCAAAGGATCCAGAGGAGAGGCAGCGTAATACCCAGGAGGGGTGATGCAGAAACTGACTAGTGTGACGCAGTTCTACGCAGAGGCCATGCAGAGGGTGACGCAGAGCCTCCAGAGCAGCAGGATCAGTCATTGATTCTCCAGTGACAAGGTGGGATGATTTCACCAGTCTATTGTTTAGTATTCTCTCTATATCGGATTGCTAGTTGAGCATCCTAGAATTGTACTCAGAATTTCTCCTGCATAATAATAAAACCCTCAAAGCTGCTGCACTGATTTTCACGCATTAGGTTTTTCTAGGGACTTTTTGTCCAAAAATAATTGTCTTATGTGTTTCTATTTTCCTTGCTCAGTTTCTCTGTTTTAGAATCATAATTAATTGGTGTAGGCTGCTTCAGTAATTTACTTCGATGTTTCAAGAAGAAATTTGAAATAAGCTTGTAATGTTATTTACAATCTAGGAGACGTAGATTCAACTGGTTGCAGTAGGATACCTGAGATTGTTAGATCTAGGAATTTTCACAAAGAGCCACCTATCTGACCAATAGGTGTAGTGAGACTTGTCTGTGTGACTTGTTTAGGATGCAGGTGTTCCACCACTTGACACTTGGTTGTGTTTGATTCTTGTTTGTGTGACTTGTTTGAGTCTTGCCTATGTGATGCCTATGTCCTATCATCTAATTTTTTGAGATGAAATTTGGTTGAGTGTAGTCCTTGTCTATGTGACATGTGATGATCCTTTCCTTTCCAAGTTTGTGTTAAGTGGATGATTCTTCTCTAGGTTGTGACTTCATTGTTACAGATGTTACAAAGCAGAGTTGAATTGAGATGAATGAAAGAGATCAAAGGAAGCAGATCCCTCTCTAGGGTTGGAAGGGCTAGATTCCCAACTCTCAAAGTGGTTTTGTGGTTACCTCATTTCCCAAAGGAGAAATCAAGTAGCACATCACAACAAAGAAAGGAGGGCGATTTCCATGAATTCAGGTCTTCATTGTTGTTGACTGCGCAAACCTTGACTGCTCAAATTGACTGCACAAAAGTTCCCCCTCATCTCGACGTCGCCTCGACAAGATTTTCTCCGGTTTTTTGAACACCTCACCATCCACAAGTTAGCCCCTTTAAAGCCCATGTCTTGGTTTTTGTTAGATCGCCCTCCAAGTATGAAAACCATAAAAAATCCCTAAGGTGACTGCGCAAAGACAAAGTATTTCTAAATTTGAATTTTCACGCCTATTTCCGGTTTGATTCTGCCTATGCTTGATCAAATCAACTTAAACGCCTCCTAGGTACCTGCTATGACCATTGTTTCCCATAGATTTCTTGTTTAAACCTAAGAAAAGTGGATTTCCCTTGCCTTTACCTAAACCTTGTTTGCATAATCAGCTTTGTCTAAAGATTTTCATCTATTGACCGAGAAATCATTCTCACATTCCCTACAACATCATCCCATCACCTTGTTTTAAGACAACTCACACCAAATCTGCCCCTGATTTCACTTGGTTTCCTTCTTCTTTGTTCATTTTGTTAGGTTCACAACTCCTAGTAGATTGATCAATATTGCTCACATCTATCATCCTCAAGCATAAAACAATGTTTAAATTCACCAATTAAGATGTCTACATCAAAAAGAAAGAGAAGGATTACAGCAAAACCCATCAGAGTGGAACCTAGAAGCATAGGAATGTTGACAAATGACCCAACCATTTGGACAACATTTGAAAAGGTAGAATGTACAAAATTTTGCAATAAATGTCAAATTCATGGTTTTCATTCCCAAGTAGCAGAACAGTTTGCTCATAACCTCAAAGACAATTTGGTAAAGGTGGGAACCATAGAATTTGAAGTGTCAGAAGAAACTATTGCTTTGGCCACTGATATCCCATTAACAAGAGATTGTTGGTTTAAAAACATGGAGTTGGACCCTGCGTTGTACAAGACCTTCCTCAAACCTCAGCATAGGAGTAATTATGGAGAGTTTTTACCAAGGTACTATTTCTTGAATAGATATGATAGGCTTTTAAAAGCAATCCAAAGGTACTTTACTAGTGAGGGCAGATTTAGTAGAATATGTCAATACCATATTAGGTTGTTCATGCATTTCACTGGGAGAAAGAGCCTTAACATGCCTTTCTATTTGTTTAAAAGTTTGGGTAAGATGGCAGAAAAAGTGCAAACAAGAGGAGCAACCTTAACACTTTGGCTCCTCATTTGGCACCTAAATGCACTTTGAATGCACAAAAATATCAGAGTTTTTCCTGTTTGGGTCATCATTTTGAAAATTGTTTTGTGGACAACTAGAGTTAAATCTTGGGAAATTGGAGGAGGTTCTTGTTCTTAAGATGCTAAAGTAAAATAACCTACTCTAGATTTTACACAGGGATTATAGTGTGAGAGATCCATTCACATCTTTACAGCTTATTTTTCGGACTGTGTAATGTCCTGTTTTAGTCATCTTTTTGCAGAGTAGCTTATGAACAATTGGAGCAGAATTTGTGGAAACTGAGAGTGGTTTATCTCAAAAACATCTTCATCTACAATAACCTCTCTCACTTTTTACACAGGTCATACAGTTTGAAAGTTATGAGGGTAACTTGGAGACCCATTTTTATAGTTTTTACAGAAAAAATTGACATGACAGTGAGCCTAATCCTTGTCAAGATTTCAAATTTTTGTAAGATATGATCAGATCTAAAGTAGTTGAGAGATGGAGACATGTAATAGGATGAAGTAGAAGGATGGATTACCATTAATTAGCATCTATCTAGTTGTTTCAATTCAGTTTTGGTTTAGTAAATGCAACCCTTGTTTTTCTGCATTCAGTTTTTAGGTGCATTGAATCTATTCTTTTGACTTTTTAAAGAGGATTTCGATCACTTAGTGAGGAATTCGAATCCCTATTATATGTGAAGATGAGAAACAAATGAGGTTAGTTATTAGATGGTTCTATTGCTCAAGGTATTATGTAAACATTCACCTATTAATACTTCAAACTTTGAAGCATTATGGGTTGGAACTTTTTTGAGAAGAAGGACATCATTGATGTAAAGTAGCTCACAGAGCCTCATTTGATCAAACTTCAGTAATATAGTTGCAGTGATTATAGGATTCTCGTGTCACTTATGCTGGTGAAGTGCATTTACCTTTGTATCTTTATCTTCACTGTTTTCATATGTTATTCATTGATTTCTGGATTATTCTAAAGAAGTAAAAGAACAGAATTTGTCGCAAAATACACTCTGCTTCCGGCTTAGTAATAATCTCAATGTTTTCTACTTGATGATTAGTATCAAAATTCTTAACTCCTCTGGTATAATCTGATTCCCTCATCTTTTCTTCTAAATCACACCTCAACCTTAAGAATCCAGCAAAGGTGCCTACCCTGCCCTGTAAGGTTGCGTGTAGAACCTGTCTTGATTGAACTCAACCCGTGACTCCATTTCCCAATGGCTTATCTTCCTTGTTTCAACCCAACTCAATTCTAAAATCCAAAACTTGAACCTAATAGTTAGCCTAATATTATTTAGAAAAACATAGCTAAATTATACAGAGAGATCCCTCTCTGGGTTTGGAAGGGCTAGATTCCCAACTCCCAAAGTGGTTTTGTGGTTACCTCTCTTTCTTCACTTTTCCAAATTCTAGGCATAGCCCTAAAGGGTCACCTAGGGCATCCAATGAATTTTATTGTATTCATTCAAACCCCTCGATTTTTGGTCCACTACCCCGCTGGGGCTTTGTCTAGAGGTCCTCCATTTTTGAAGCAAATCCGACGGTGGAATCTCTAGATATAACAAGTCTTAGCCACAAGACCAAGTCTTGCCCTAGATTGACTTGGGTTAGTCTCCTCATTAGGATCATTGCATTCAAATCTCAAAAGAAAATTAATCCCTTGATCCTATTCCTTACCCTAATTAGGTCAAGCTCCTCATTGGTTGATCAACTCCATATCCCTTGACATAGTTTTGGGTCCACTTGGCTCTTTGTGGTCCCACAACTTTGTAACTCCAATCCCACAAGGATTACATAGAAGCCCATTATCCACAAGGATCCTTAGGTCTAGGAAGCCCCTTGTTATGGCATATCCTCAAAACCTAGGCTCAAGAATCCTCTAAGCCGTTCCTAGAGAGCCCATCACCTTGCTTCTTAAGCAAGTAAGCCATATAATTGAGTCTCTCTTGTGAATATGCTCCAGGAATTACCCTCCATCCATTCATTGACCTATTCATCCTTGTGATTCCTCTCATATCGGGACTCCTCCCATTGGTGAAAGTCCGTAAAGAATGGGGAGCCTTACTTGAGGTGACAGTGGGTTATCGCTCCATTGTTGCCCCTTGACCTAGTAGTAGCTCTATAGGATCCCTTCTTCGGACCCCCACTAGTTTGAGCGGTAACATTTTAGCGCGGTTGTTGGGGAAATGAGACGTGTGTCTTGTTCCCCATTTGACTTTATTGATATATCATTTGGCGACTCCAACGAAGCCCCAGCTCTTTATTGAACTTCAAAGTTAATGCTTGTAGGGTGAAGCGAGCATCTATCAAGGCATTTTAATTCACCTAGTCGACTCCATTTTGGTATTATATGCAAAATCATGAAAAATGGGTAGTCTTGAAAGAGAAAATGTTGTTCGCTCTCCTTTTAATAAGCTTAATCATGAAGTGCTTCACGAACTGCAAGAATGTGTTGATGAGCTTACTAAGTTTTATGAATATTTAATAGATCACAGAAACGAGGACTTTCTACGCGAGTGTTGTACTCTGAAGAGTAACGAGCTCTACTATGTACAATGTGCTTATGAAAGAGATCCTAGTCGTCTCCTTGAGCTTACCCGTCACACTTATACTTTCTATATACTGTTTGATCTAGTTAATGAAAAATATTATAGTCAATCACAAAGCCCCATAG
The DNA here is from genome assembly GCA_000404065.3 of Pinus taeda. Lineage (NCBI taxonomy): Eukaryota > Viridiplantae > Streptophyta > Pinopsida > Pinales > Pinaceae > Pinus > Pinus taeda. Next base: position 117,307 of record APFE031414755.1, on the reverse strand, counting down.
AATGTAATTAGGTGGATGATCAGGGTAACCTTGAAGAGAATTCAAATGTGGAAGACGATCATGAAAGTGAGGAATATATGGAAGAATGGAATCCATCTAAAGAAGATCATGATGGCCATAATACTGTAGAGGGACTTCAGGGTGCAAATTTAAGGATTGAGAATGTGCATGGCATGAGTGAGAGTCCCATTGAAGTCCATGAGGTTCAACACAATGAAGTGGGGACTTTCATTCAAGAAATGGCGTTCGAAGACATGGGTATTGTAGCTCCCTATGATGATAACATTTCTGATTTCTTATCCATTAAGGAGGGAAAATGGGATGTGGGCAACCATCATTTTGACTGTGACCGTATTTATGATACTGACATGGAAAATGAGGTTGAAATTGATTCTCCTTTTCTCCAAGGCATTACTCATAGTGATATGCCTATTCATACCATTGAAAGGGAGGATCATTTTTTTCCCACTCATAAGGGTTACTGGAAATAATGGACCCCATTTATGACACCAATGATGGCATTGATAAAGGCCTTCTCCAAGATCCTAGTATCATAGCTGCATGACCCATGATCTCGCACCTTGCCCATTCTCACATTATCACCATCATTGATGACCCCTCTTCCCCTCTTAAGCATGATGTTGAGGAACAACCATCCAGTAGAAGCTCCCATCCTTCCTTCCCCCTCATACCCTTGGGATTATGAATATAATTATTCCATTGAGCAACCAATTTGTCCCCTTCTGTGTCTCGAGTCCCCTTTTCCTTCCCACCATAACATTGTGGCATCCATGAGGTATAACATTACGAAAAAGGGTTGTGATAGGGAGTTCTTGAGTTTAATCGTTCATTCTTCCATCCTGTACCTAGAAGAGAAGCTTCGCACTTCTAGAGTGACTTATTTGCCTCCTTCTATCTAGGACTTCCTATTACTTTGAATGGATATCATATTTTCTCGCCTCCCACCTGCATCATCCTCCATGTGGTTGTGTCCACATTCGCTTTGGGATTTGCTACATGAGTAATCATATAGACAAACATGTTTATATTGATCTAATGATATGTTGGTTGCATTGGTTGTATGATTACGCTTAGTATTTGCCCAAAATGATGTGCATGTTATTGTAGGATGCACTGCATATTGATTTTCCAATTAGAGCTAACATCATATGGTATTTGCATGCTAGATTAGCTGCATTTAGATTAAATTTGCATTTGCATTTAAATTTCTCTCTTGTTGATTTTTATGGCCTAATACTAAGCATGGGTGATCATACGACACCACAGAAACATGCTGCCTGGTGTGCTTGGTCTTTGATATGTGCAGGTGATAGGTTTGCGGTTCCAAGAGATTGTTGATGTTCTCATGACCCCCTGTTCAAGTAGCATTGCACACCTTCCCGAGAGCTCATGTCCCAGTTGGAGCCAGATGTTACCCACTACCCGTGGGTAGTATGCATAGGAGAAATTTTTTCTCCTAGATGGTCCTCAACTGACAGCCAACGACCCCTTGCAGCCACCAGATAGCTCGATGTGCCATTATCTTCGCCACCTGAGCCAACCATGTGGTCCCTCGCCGATCTGTTATGGTATATTCTTGAAGGTGGGCCTCTCAACCACAAAGGTATGGCTTTTCATTGGTATAGTTGAATAATTTTCCTTACTTGTCATGGATACTTTTGGGCATGGATTGGTGGGGGGATTCTGTGGAAAGAATGGGATAGGTCTGTGCTATTGTCTCCTTCGTTACCCTTGTATCCTAACCTCTTGAGATCTCCTTTATTGGCCATTAGCTTTAAGGTTGGCACTACATGGGAAATCCTAATTTTGGTTGCGTGGTCTCGCTTCCCGACACCATATACATCACTCCCTTCCACTCATTCTAACCCCATTCATCATTTTTCCCATCCAGGTACACATGTGTCCACATAGGGTTAGCCTCCCCCTCCCCTTGTCCACACCTTGGGTCGGGCCTAGAACGATGCCTCAGAGGTTGATGCAGCGAAATAGAAAAGAAAAAGCATAATTTGGCCACTCTCAACAGGAAATGTACCATAAAATGCAAAAGATGGCCGGGACATACAAATGTAGCACGTGGGCAAAAGCCAAACATGAACTCTACCCCTTAGTTATGGCCACCACCATGGTTCCTATGGGCCCTAGATGAGCCCCATCCACATTAAGGAACCCATGATTGTCCCAACCCCTGGTGGGCAATGAAATGCCCCACCTTAAAAGGGGGTACCTACTGCTATATACTACACATCATGCTTTCATCCCTTGGAGCCCTGAGCAATCACGAAGAAAAATCAGTCAAAGGCAAAAGGCATATGAAGAAGGGTGGAAAAACAAAGGTCGGGGTAAGTCATATACCAAGATTTGCTCCCTCTTACACTCATATACCCAAGTGTGGGCCTCCCTCATCATAACTACCCTTGTACCATGACATGTGGCCTGGAGCATTCCCCTAATTCCCACTCCATACCATCATTATATCACTTTCCACCTACCACTTGAGGGATGTACCATGGACATGTCATCCACTTTAAAGGCTAAAACCTCCTAATAGGGTCCTTCGTTAACCTCCTTATTGAGCTTGGAGACACTTGTACATGCCGAAGCTCACTATGAAAGGGCATGCCACCATGAAGTGTCCCATTGATTACATGATTTGTAAGCTCTTTTGCTTGATTATTCTAATGATTTGTTGTATTGGAGGGCAAGAGAACACATTGGCTCTTATGCAGGATTGCAAGTGGGTCTCCATTTGGGGTTTGGTCTCCCTATACGGGGTCCAAGGCCTCCAGAGGGTCACATTGGCACTTGTAGGGTGAGCATTGAGAGCCATGGGCCTCTACCATAACAAAGAGTACTTCATGGATCCCCAACACCACCCAGTGATTGCACGTGTTCCACCTTTTTGGATGACGATGATGCACCTGGTTCACCATGCCCAACGACTCCACACTTGCACCATACACTTGGCAAATGTTCTAGGGTTCAGATGAGGGTGTGATTGGATTGGTATCTCTTGAGAGATTTTCACACTTTTTGCTGGGATAACTTTTGGAGCTTTCTTGATGCACTATGATGTTTGGATTTTCGCTATTGTCTTTGGAGCTGCGTTATAATGCGAAATTGATGAATGGATATACTCTCTCTCTCATGTAAGTCAAAATTTTGGTGCTATTCTTGTTATCTTGTCAAATGCGTGCATCTTGTTATCATTGTTCTTGTATGGGTTAATGTAATGCAAAATCCTTTTGGGACCTTGAACAAGTGATTAAATGCATGTGTTGAGATTTGATGGATTGGGTGAATGTTCCTAGAGGCACCTCTTAGGTTGAAGACCTCGAAACTATGTCTCCTTCGCAAATTTGAAGTATAAACCCCTATCGAGCTAGCCTCTGCCCTTGGAGAGGCTAACAAAGATCAATTAGGGCTGCTTAGCTCACAAAAATTCTCATTCTATGTGTATCTTGACTCCATTAGGGCCAAGCAATAAGGCACTAATCGTCGTATCCCTTCAGTGGTCAAATTTATTTGTCTTTCTTTACTTTTCCAAATTCTAGGCTTAACCCTAGAGGGTCGCTTAGGCCATCCAATGAATTTTATTGTAGCCATTGAAACCCCTCGATTTTTGGTCCAATACTGCGTTGGGGTTTTGTTTAGAGGTCCTCCAAGTTTGAATCAAATCGGACTATGGAACTCTGAGATATAGCAAGCCCTAGCCACAAGACCAAATCTTGCCTTAGATTGACTTGGGTTAGTGTCCTCATTAGGATCATTGCATTCAAATCTCAAAAGAAAATTAATCCCTTGATTCTATTCCCTACCCTAATTAGGTTAAGCCCCTCATTGGTTGATCAACTCCATATCCTTGACCTAGTTTTGGGTCCACTTGGCTCTGTGTGGTCCTGCAACTTTGTAACTCCAATCCCAAAAGGATTACATAGAAGCCCGTTATCCACAAGTAACCTTAGGTCTAGGAAGCCCCTTGTTAAGGCATATCCTCCAAACCTAGGCTCAAGAATCCTCTTAGCCCTTCCTAGAGAGCCCATCACCTTGCTTCTTAAGCAAGTAAGTCATATATTTGAGTCTCTCTTGTGAATAGGCGCCAGGAATCACCCGCCATTCATTCATTGATCTATTCATCCTTGTGATTCCTCTCATACCCGGAGTCCTCCCATCGGTGAAAGTCCGTAAAGAGTAGGGAGCCTTAGCTGAGGTGACAGTGGGTTATCTCTCCATTGTTGCCCCTTGACCTAGTAGTTGCTCTATGGTATCCCCTCCTAGGACCCTTGCTAGTTTGAGAGGTAACAATCACCTTAGCTCTGATACCATGTTGAGAAATCTAGGGGAGCTAGATTAGGTGATTTTTCGTACTTTGATAATTGCTTGTGATGTATTTTTACTTGATTAGCTTCTTCTGTCACTTCATTATTAATAGTGTTTTCTATCATCAAGCAAGTACCAAACAATGAAGAAAAATAACACAAGAGGACACATGATATAGGCTATCAACCAGTGCCAAAACCTCTCCTCTTGAGAGGAAATCCCACAAGCACTTTTCTCTTCTTATAAAACTTCAAATGATCAATTCCAAGGGCCAAGACTCTTGTCAAAGATCCCTCCAAGACGAAGTCAATCCTTCTTCCTTGATGAACTTTCCTTCCAACAACTTCAACCTTAACAACTTCTACAAATTCAACCCCCAACAACTATCTTCTGCAACTTCGACCCCTAGTAGCTTCTTCTGCAACTTTGACGGCATATACCCTATATGGCATGTGTGAGATAATAATGATGAATTTGCTTCCTTTCATTCTTCGCTTGGATAGCCTTCTCCTTCTTGACTACTTGGCTAGCAAACTTAGTCTATGTCACCCCTGATTTCGGTCTCCTAAGATAGTTGCAATTTCAGTCTTACTGCTGCAGTTGAAGCCCTAATTCTCTCGCACGTGTGAAGGATAGAAGCCCAAAGATAATCCCAAAAACTTCTCTTTCTTCTTCTTTTTCTTTGATAGGTATTCGACTTCCTTTTTCTTCTTAGATCGAACTTCTTGAGACATCATATTCAAATGAGGTCGAAGGCTTCTTATATATAAGCTTCTTTCAAGGTCGAATTGCTATCTTTAGGCCGACTTGTTTTTTTGATGATGACAAGGTCTTGGGGGGGGTCTATTTGACACTTTTGACTTTACATACATTTTTCTTTTCAAGATGTAACATGCCCAAAAGGGTCTTTCATACATGACAATGACTCTTGACTTGTAGACTCAATGACAAGCCCTAAAAGCACTCAATGGGTGCTTGAGCTATAAATCAAATAACCTTGAGCATGAAACCCATGCCTTATGAATAAAAATAATAATTTTATTCTTCTCTTTGCATTAAATACATAAAATCAGGATTACAAATGTCATTATGAAGATCAAACCTAGTTACATATTTCAACATTATCAAGCTCAAGATCCCTATGTTCATTTTATGGGGGTGCGTGGAAGAGACCCATAAACATCAATTTGGTTTCTTTGCTTACCTTCCATGTTGTTGTTTTTTTTTTTTTTTTTTTTTTTTTTTTTTTTTTCTGTGTAAGACTGAGCTAATTTATATTACAAAAAACCGAAAATTTACATCCAGATTACAAAAGGCTGAGGCCTTGTTTCTCCGTGGAGCTTTCCCATGACTTTCTGTCAAAATAACCATTCCTTAACAGCTTGCTAAACCGACCTTTAAACGACACAGTAGGCGTTTGAGCCAACACAGCGGACAATTGACACAAGGGACACGTAGACTGTCATAATCGACACCTGGCAAGATCGACACATAGACTTACAGCGACACATGGACTGATATGGACACATAGACTTAACCTTGACACCCGAATATGCTGACACATGGAAAGAGACAGAGAAAGGATGAACAGAGAGCTGCATTCCTGACCGAGAGGACGGAGAGGCTGCTGTGTTATTCTTCATCTGTCTCATAAGGCTCGTCCTCCGTTGCTAGCCTCTGTTCTTTCTTGTCTGCCGCCTCCACTGGTTGAATTCCTTCTTGGGCAGGCAGCATTGTCGTGGTTTCGGCGTCCTCTGTGGGTGACCTGAAATCCACCCTGGGCATCGTTATTCCTTCCCGTGGCCTGCGAAAATCGCTGCAGTGTTCCACAGTGATGGACACGATCAGCTTGTTGTTCTCCAGAGTGCAAGGTATGCGATATTTAACCGCGGGATGTTCCAAATGGCCACAGTCCAGGGGTTCTCCTCTTCCTTGGCCAATTTGCTGACCGATAGTTCGACTCGAGCTGCCGACATGGGCCTGAGGAATGTCAACAGAGGACACTGGAGAAGAGGCCATCCTCTGAGTTGCAGGACGGCCCCGCGAACCGCTTTTGCCCCTCGAGCCTCCTCTGCCCCTCGAACCGCCTCTGCCCCTTAACCCCTCAGACATTGTGCCAACGCTCCCCTGAATCTCTGATAAGATCCTGCACCTGGCCAGAGTGTGCTCTGTAACCCTCAGGAACTGCTCAGGTTTCTGCGTATTGTGCGGGAGAGCAACGCTCTTATGGAGCGCCATGATCCTCTGTCCAGATCGCGCATTGAATGGCGCTTGAACCCTGGCTGCCATCCTCAGGAATGTCTCTGTCTGCATTGATTCACCTGAAGCCGAACGGTCCTTCACCTTGCCCGAGCTCCCCTGCTCATTTATTGTCTTGGCGTCGTGGTGTAAGGTGGCTTGTCCGGGCTGACATCTGCCCATGTGACTCGCCACCCGCCATTCACTCCACGTAATCACCCGCATCCGGGGACCTTCCATGTTGTTGTTGACATTGAAGACATTGAAACCATTAGAAAGTGGCACCAAGAGGGAAGTCCATTGAAACATTATGTGTCATCAAGCTCAAGATCCTCGTGCTTTTGTTGTGGGGGTAGTGGGGAGGGGATGGAGAAGAGATCCATAGACATCAATTTGGTTTCTTTCCTTACCTTCCTTGCTGAAGTAGACTTCTATGAAGACATTGGAAGAATTCGAGATGGTGGAGTGCATTGCCTTGATACCTTTTTCCCATAATGTAAGATCGCATGCATTGGAGAGGAGGCAATTTGAAGCATTATTGGCCCCAAGACTGTAGGGTGATTATAAACATAGATTCGTTATACCCTACCCTTTTGAAATTAATCTTGGGAAGGAGAGGATATTTGAGATAATTTGGAAAATTTCCCCCAACACTTTAGACTTTAGAGAATCTAATCTTAGAATAAGAAAACAAACCCTATTATTAGTGCTACTCATGTCCATTTATTGCTTTGGAGCTTGAGGGTTCCCACCTCATCGTTTTGAGAAGTCACTTTCAATAACTTTGAAGATCCCTTCCCCTTCATAGAGATAGATACAAAGTAGATTTAGAGGCATATGATGACACAAATTTTGCCACTTGGTGAGTAAGAGTGGGATTAGGGTGTGATATTCTTGCATTAGGTAACTTGAGTAAATAATCTATGTTTTTTTATGGGTTAAAAAGTGAGATCGAGCCCTCTAAATGGAAGAGGATCTAGAGTCACATTGTTTATGGGGTGAGAGTAGCCCTGGACCTAATCAAATGAATTGTGTTTGAACATGGCATGTATTTAACCTTTTTCTCTCTTATTTCTTCTTAGATGCTCTTTTCTTTGATGAACATTTCTAAATATGCGCTTAGTGCAATGACAAAGGTGATATTGGTAATGAATATGACAATAATTTGGACATTGAGAATGCTCTTCTCTGCCCACCTCTAGGGCGATTTTAGTTATGAGATAACCATTTTCAACTCATTAGAACAAGTATACTTGGAACCAAAATTGCAAGATGGGAAGTGAAACCCTTAGAGACCACCATAAAAGATCTCATAGAGTCTCTAATGGCTGCAACACTTGACTATTCTAGTAATGTAGGGGAATACCAAGAACTTGAACCCACAATAATAAGAGATCCCTCTGAATTAAGTTTGAATAAGGGTTTCATTCTAGGGTATTAGATTTAAGTTGGAATTTCCATATAACGTTCCACCAACTTCTAGAAATAAACCAAAATTTCCATGTAACCTTTGACCAGCTTGCAACATTGCTTCTTATTCCAAGAAGTTTTCAAAGAGGAAAGAGTAATAACGTCTTTGTAACAGGGAGATGCAAGTTTTACCTTTTACAACCTTGCTCTATGAACTTCCAACCCAAGAAACCATTTAATCGAGGGTTTGTTTCCTCTAGTACCTCTAGTGTCCACTTGCTAGGAAGAGAAACCCTTAGAGCTCCATTGCTAACCTACAATAACGTCTTTTGATTCCACCTCCTTGCTAAATTGCAAGGGGTCAAAGGAGCTTGAGAACTCCCCCCCATTTGTGATAGAAGATCTCGACAAACCCTCCCCTAGGGAGAGAGGTCGAAGACCACCTCTTATCAATGTTGCTCACCTTTTCTTGCTCAATAGATACACATACATTGTTGCTTTTCTAGGATAACTGCTAGAATTAGGTTTTTCTTCACTTGATAACTACTTCAATGATCAATTAGACATTAGTTTCATATAACATTAAATTCAATATCATTTAGGCAGTTATACGAAAGAAAAATATCAATTGATTAAACATGAAAGAGCAGTAAAGTAACCATGAAACAAAGAGACACGAGACACGAAAATTAAGCACACAGCCAGTGAAAAACCCAGAAGGGGAAAACCCATAAAAGTTCTTCCATATGAGAGAGAGAGAGAGTTTCTAGATTCGTCAATACATCATAAATAACCAATAGCAAAATAATAACCAAATTAGTAACCAAAACCATGATCAAGTGCCATGTCAAATTCCAAGTTCTTGAAATTTTGACCCTCCCTAGAATTTCAGCCTCCTGAAATTTCGGTTGCCCCCTAAATTTTTGGCCCTGCTATAATTTCGTTGGATCAAAATTGAGTGAGCCAAAAAAATTGATTGCCAAATGAACCAACGATCACACACACACACACACATATAAGTCATGAGAGGGCTAATTTGCCTTAATGGGGCCGACTTATAGATCTCTTGGAGCTAACTTGTAGATGACCAAAATAAATAATTTTCTCCTTCAAATAATGAAAAATGCCAACCATAGCTACATGATTTTTTAACCACTCCCTCTTAGCTAGGGAGGTAGTTTTTCATTCCCTCTCAAGATCGATCTTCTCGACCAATCCATAGGTCTCACGGTCCACAGCCTAAGGAAGATAATACAATCCAAGTTTTTCTCTCTCAAACTCATCATAAGGAAAGATACATAGCATCCATCTCAACGCATCTCCTCGACCACAAGGTCTCACAATACACAACCTAAGGGAGGAACCAACAAGGCATCTCCTGGACCACAAGGTCTCTCGTCACACAACCTGTAAGAGGAATCAACAATATATCTCCCAAACGAAAATGTCTCTAGGCACACAACCTACAGGAGGAATCAACAATACATCTCTCGGACATCAATGTCTCTTGGCACACAACCTACAAGAGGAATCAACAATAAATCTCCCGGACAACAATGTCTCTTGGCACACAACCTACAGGAGGAATCAACAATACATCTCCCGGTCAACAATGTCTCTCGACACACAACCTACAGGAGGAATCAACAATACATCTCCTAGACAACAATGTCTCTTGACCTAAGTCACCTGACATGCAGGACACGAAGATTCGAGTGTTTAACACAGGCACGTTGACCCCTCGAAACAAGACACATATATTATTTATTTATATATATTATATATATATATATATATATATATATATAATAAATAATATTTCTTACAAAAATTCTCATTCATGATACAAATTCAGACATAGATCTAGATTCTACATTGTAAATTTAAAATTTGTAAGTTTTACAAAGTAACAATATGCATAAAAATACAATTGTGACAGATTCATCAATAATCCAATAGGAGAAAGACAATAAACTGTAGTTTTCTCACTAAGTCATCAAAATCAAAATGTGTTACATAGGTAGTAGCAATGCCAATGGCAAATAGAAATAACAAATACAAAACAACTACAAGTACAAGCTAACAAGTAGCTCATGAGTCATCAATCATCATCATCATCAAAATCAACATCATAGTCATGGTCACCATTTCTCTCCTCTATTGCATCCTCCTCCTCTGTATCCAATGTCATCTCTACATCCGCTGGTGTGGAGGATGACCCCTCAACAATATCACCATCATCAAAAGTGATAGGCTCTAGCACTTGGCTCATTAAGATCCAAGTTGGCCAATGCCAACTCAACACTGTTGTCCAAACCCATATCATCAGGAAAGACATCCCACATCTTTGTCTTTCCCTTCAACCACTCATCCCTGTGCATGTAAATAAGACGAAGGTTGGTGTGCACATACACCATTGTTTTTGCCCTGGATTGCTCAAGCCTGCTCTTCTTGACACTATACAAATTCCCATATGTGCCCCAATTCCTCTTGCAACAAGAGGATGCAGTCACTTGAGAGATGAGCCTCATGGCCAATTGTTGTAGAGAAGGGTTTGTTGCCCCATGAGTTTTCCACCAAGAATAGGGCTACTTAGCCCCCCTGTCTTTAATCACATCATATTTTGCAAATCGATCAGTGTCGATGGAAAACTTTGTAAAGGCATTCTCCACCTCATCAAAGGATGCTCTATACTAGCAACAATGTACTCTGCCTCGGCAGTGCTCAAAGCCACCGACTTCTGCTTCCTGCTCATCCAGGATATCGAAGCAGATCCCAAAGAGAAACAACGCCCGGAAGTGCTCTTTCGGTCCACCACACTGCCTGCTCAATCAACATCGATATATCCAAGTAGTCTCACATCTCCGACAGTGTATCTCAACCCATGAGTGATTGTGCCACGAAGATATCTCAATAGATTCTTGGCACCAATCCAATGTGTGTGGTGAGGCTCAACCATATGTTGACTCAACATGTTGACTGCAAAGCATATATCTGGACGGGAGTTCACCAAGAACATCAATGCTCCAATGAGTTGAAAATACTCGGTAGCATTTCGTAAAACAAGTCCGACAGCGTTATCGCTTAGCTTCTTGAAGTTCTTGAAGTCAAGCTCCATTGGGGTAGTCATGAGCTTGCAGTCCACCATACCGAATCTCTCCAATATTTTCACCACGTATTTTCCCTGAGATAGGAAAATCTCCCCTGGTTTCTGCCAGACTTCCAGTCCTAGGAAATAGTGCATCAGTCCTAGGTCTTTCATCTCAAACTCGGAAGCCAACTCCCTCTTACATTTGAAATGAGAGGGTCTGCACCTGTTAGAAAGAGGTCGTCAACGTACAGCACCAGTATGAGAGGTTTGTCATCTTCAACCTTAAAAAAACTCTGTAAAGGCATTCTCCACCTCATCAAGGGATCATCATTCTTGTTTTTTTTAGATGATGCAGCCACCTTTGCCACACCAACATTGGTCTCTTTTTCCATTTCTCTCCTCTTAGTTAAAGACACCTGTGTATATGCTCCAACTCCACAACCTGGTAAAGCCAACAACTGAGCTTTCACACAGTAATAAGTGCTCATGAAATGATTGTTGCAATAGTTGCATTTCCAAGCAACATTACCTCCTCCCTTCAACTTGTTGCCTGGCCCTTGCTCTCTTGTGACATACTTCCACAAGGGATATTTGTTTTCTTGAGCCTGCATTTTTCTAAATTAATCCTTCCCTCAACATTTGAAGCTACTGTAGCAACCCCACTTCTAATAGAGGGAACACTAACAGACCTTGATGAATTGGAACAGGAGGGGCATCTCCAATGGGGACATTCTTCCCCTTCCTTTGCCCCTTCCCTGCTGCCCTTGATTGAGCCATGAATGCTATAAAAAGAAAAAGAAAAAATGCACAAACTTGTAAAAAAAATGCACATGCAAACTGCCGTAATAAAAATGCAAAAACAATAGGAGCAAAATGCACTTACCTGTTTCTTGAATCGCCTCCAAAATGCTCCCAAACCCTTTGCTAGTTGCTGCCACACACCCATAGCAAGAGAGACAGAAAATAATGAGGGAGAAATGAGCCAAACCGGGCTTTATGGGCCACACGACACATTTCCAAGGGACACGTGTCCCAAAATCGGGACACGCTGGGCATGCTCCTCAGACATGTTTCAGAGGACATGTGTCCCGACAAATCACGTCTGATTTGTCGGATTCGGGACATGACAAAGGTTTTCAAAGAATTTGGTTTCTTAGCTCTCGATACACAACCTACAGAAGGAATCAACAATACATCTCCTGAACAACAATGTCTCTTCGCGCACAACCTACAGGAGGAATCAACAATACATCTCCCGGACAACAATGTCTCTTAGCACACAACCTACAGGAAGAATCAACAATACATTTCCTGGACAACAATGTCTCTCGACACTCAGCCTACAGGGGATGGTCTAGTCATGATGCTATGTAATCAGTGCTCCCTCTTCAAGGGGATTCTCATTCGTTCCAGTTTCTTCACATAAAAATTAGTAATCAGTTCATCATTAGAAATGTAGCCATGGTGGATTTCAAATATTGTAGCAAACAACAACATTCAACTGTTCATCCAGCTTCAGTTGGGGCTTCTCTCAAAAGCAAACATTGGCAACCGTAGTAGAATTCAACAGACCATAATTGGATCTAGCAAATATCAAAGTGTTAATTTTAGGTATGTTCTATGCTAGAGCAATTTATTTCAACTTTCACAGTTAGCTCATTATCTTTTCTAGATTAGCAATCACATTAGCATTAAAGTAAACTGCAGATCGAACATAAATATAAATCGCAGAAGACAAGCCAAAACAAGAGGACACAAGATGCGGCGCTAGCCAGGGACAAACCCCACAATGTGGGGAAACCCTTGATCAATTCTTCTTTTATGTTCTTCAAAGTTCAGCAGAGAAAGAGAGAGAGAGAGAGATAGTACATTTACAACAGAAGTCAACACTTTGACTTATCTAGATAAGAGCATAGATCATCTCTAAGAAGATGATACATGAGATCAGTTAAAGACATGCTGCTTCAACTGATTCTCCAAGGTGACTCCTTCACCTATTGTTGTGTTGCATTTCGTCATCATGCTGCACCTCACCGTGCTGCACCATGCTACTACACCCATTATCACTGTACTACATTATGTGCCATTGCTACACCATGTTGCCTTCCCGGCAGTTCCGGCTGTTCCCTGCAGTTCTGATAGTTCCGGCTGTTCTCGGCGGTCCCTGCAGTTCCGACAGTTCCAGCAGTTCCGGATTTTCCGGCTTTTCCCGCTGTTTCGGCTTTTTCGATAGTTTCAACTTTTTTGGCGGTTCCAGCGTTTTCGGCTTTTTCGGCAGTTCCAGCTTTTCCAACAGTTTCGGCTTTTCCGACTTTTCCAGCAATTTCAGCTTTTCCGACAGTTCTGACTTTTTCGACAGTTCTGACTTTTTTGACCGTTCCGGCTTTTCCGGCTTTTTTGGCAGTTCCGACTTTTCAGATTTTCCAACAGTTCCGGCTTTACCGGCTTTTTCGGCAGTTCTGGCTTTTTTGGCTTTTCCGACAGTTCCGGCTTTTTCGACTTTTTCGTCTTTCTGGATCAAGGCAGCGTTATCCCTTAGGATCTCTCCTCCTACTAAAACCTAAAGACAAGTAGAGAGAGGAAGAGATCACCGGTGTGTGTTGAAATGACTTGAAGTCCTCTATATTTATACTAAAACGTAGATGATGAATAGGCATGTCTATTGGGCTTTTGAGCCTACTCAAGTTGCTGGTCGGCTTGATAATAATTCCATAATGAAAATAAATTCATAACTCCATGAATATTAATCGGAATCGGATGATCTTTAGATCAATCCTCCACCTACCGATGAGAGGGATCCAATAAAAATATCAGTTGCCATAAATAAGATGACCCACATGGAGTTTGGCTCTAGTTGCCAATTTTAACACTCGCTCTCAACTAGGGAGAACTCCATCTGCTGATCCATATGTCCGACTGTACTGTCTCTGCCATCAATGCCCTGCACTGCTCTGCTCAGTTCTGCTGTCTCTGCTATGCTCTGTTGTCTCTGTTATGCTCTGCTGGCTTTGCTATGCTCTGCTCTGTTCAGTTCAGCTCTGCTGGCTCTGCTCAGCTCTACTTTGCTTAGCTTAGCTCTGCTACCATGAAGAAGAATTGATCGAGAATGTCTCGTACCATTCTCCACTGACCCGAAGTCAGTCTCAGAGTGCGTACCACTGGTCCCAGACCAGTCTCAACTGACCCAAAGTCAGCATCATAGTGGGTACCACTCCTACCACTGGTCCTAGACCAGTATCATTAGTCTCAGAGTGTGTGCCACTGGTCCCAGACCAGTGTCAACCGACCCAAAGTCAGCGTCATAGTATGTACCAGTGTTGATAATATTGCCAAAATATCGACGATTTTCGTAAATATTGCGATATTTTAGGCTCCCGAAAATATCGCGATATTTCGGCAAAATATCGCGCGGCTTATAAAAATCCAATTTTGGTTTTTTTTCAATCATTTTCATTTCTGATTGCTGGAGAAGAAAGGGGAGAGCTATGTGCTTGCTGCCAAGGAGGGTTTGAGCGTTGCATAGCTATTATTGCCACCAACAACAAAGATTTCGTTGATCTAAGCTTGAAGAACATTGAGACAATTTCATTTCTTCTATTAACAGGTATGTTCAAATAAACCTCTATGTTAATGAATTTTTTGTTAGTTTTAGGATTGTTCTTGCTTGCCTATTTGCCTACAATCGTTTTGCTTGTTTTTTTTTTCCATTTGAAAAGATTTTCATGCCCATGAGCAAATGCAAGGGTTTTAAGTTTTTAACTTTTCTCCATAGTTGGAGAGCAAACTCCATTTTTTTTTTAAACTTTCAAATACACCCTCTTTTGTCATTTGTGGTTTTTCATTGAATTCACATTGCAAAATTGCAAATAATGTAGCAAAAAAACTGTTTTGTAAAATGATGTGGTTATTACTTATTAAGTTATTAATTCCATTTTTTTTTTGGTGCCCTAGGTTTGAGTTAGCTCACTACAAAATTCAAATATGCCAAGAGCCTTGGACCCATTTTGGGATTATGGGAACCCTGATGGTGGGACAAATCGTGCATATCTTACATACAAATTGTGTGGGACCAGGATGACAGGTGGGGTTACACGATTGAAATACCATCTGGCTAGACTCAGTGGACATGATGTTGGGATTTGTACAGTTTCTAGTCCGGAGCTTATACAAAAAGCTCTTGAGGCAACTGATGAAAAGACAGAAAGAAGGAAGAAACAGAAAGAAACAAGGCTGAACGTGCAGGTAGATCTTTCGGGATATCTTCTTCTAATTTTGATGTTGAGGGTAGTGGGAGGGGTTCCATAGCTGGCACACCATCACCTGCTACTGCTAGTGCGAGGTCATCATTTTTTGTTCCACGAACAAGACATGGAGCACAACCTGGCATAAAATCGCTTGTTAAAAAAAGGAGAAGCAAGAAGCAGATAAAGTCATGGGGAGGTGTATTTTCTGGAGCGACTTACCTCTCAGCATCACCAAAACCAATCCATTTTGGTAGCCAAGGTGTGATGCTATTGCTGTTGTGGGCAGAGGGTACAAAAGTGCTACATATGAGGAGTTGCGGGGGTCAATTCTTCAAGCAGAAAAGCAAGACATCAACTCTAGATTGGCGGAGTTGAAAAGACATGGGAAGTTATTGGATGCACAATGATGTCTGATGGTTGGACAGATAGGAAGGGTACTACCCTTCTAAATTTCTTGGTACATTGTCCTAAAGTTACCATGTTTATTAAATCGTTGGATGCATCAGAACATATCAAAGATACAACAATGATATGTGAGTTGTTAGATGGGTTCATTCGGGAGATTGGTGTGAAGAATGTGGTGCAAGTCATAATAGACAATACAACTAATTATGTATTTGCTGGCAAGATGCTTATGGAGAGGCATCCCACATTGTTCTGGACTCCGTGTGCAACACATTGTCTCGATTTGTTGCTTGAGGATATGGGGAAACTCTCCTTCATCAAGGAGGTGGTTGATATGGTTAAGAGCGTCCCCAAGTTTATTTATAACCATGCTTTTGTTCTTAGACTCATGAGGAGGTTCACTAGAAACAAAGAGTTGTGGTGTCTTGCGATCACACGTTTTGCCACAAATTTTATTACTCTTCAGTCTTTGCTTCGATGTCAGTTCGAGTTGAAGCAAATGTTTGTGTCTGATGACTGGCGTAATTGTAGATACAGTAGGAGACATAATGGGAAAGCCATTGCAAAAATGGTGTACTCTGAGACTTTTTGGCGTGGAGTAGAAGAAGCATGCTCAGTTAGTGAACCTATAGTAAAGGTTCTCAGATTGGTAGATGGGGAGAAGCCTGCAATGGCTTATTTGTATGAGGGCATGGATAGGGCCACGGAGGCCATTCGTTCTTATTATGCAAACAAGGGTTCTATTGGCCTTGATAGGCAGATGATGTTATGGGATGTGATTGATAGTCGGTGGACAGGGATGCTTCATCGACCCATTCATGCAGCAACACTTTTCCTCAACCCCGCATTTTCATACAAATGTGGCTTTGATTTTGATGGCGAGGTGATGGAAGGGCTCCATTCTTGTATTCAAAGAATGGTACCTGATCTTGAGCTTCGTAGCAAAATCAATCGCAAGATACAGTATTATCGGGATTGTGTTGGCCTATTTGGCTTTGATAATGCTATTAGGGAAAGGACCCTCTTCATGCCACGTAAGTGATAAGTCATCACTCATTAGAAATTAGAATTTTCAACTTAGAATTTCCTTACTTATAATTCTATTTTTTTAAATTCAATTATGTAACTTTTATTTGAAAGTTTAATTATGTTTTAAGTTTTTGAATTTTTTATTTCATTATTTTGTTGTAGATATTTGTTGGCGAAGCTACGGTGCAAAGGCACCAAATTTGCAGAAATTGGCCATACGAATCTTGAGTCAAACAATGGGTGTGAGCGCAATTGGAGTGTATTTGAGAAAATACACGCAAAAAAGCGCAACAGGTATAACTTTGAGCTCCAGCCTTCAGCTGAGCAATTACACTTATTGTAATTTTTAATTTTTAATTTATGACCTTCAAGTGTCAAGAGTCAAGAGTCAAGACTCATTAGTTTTTTTGACACTCTTATAGGTTGGAGTTTGCACACTTCAATGATTTAGTGTATGTGCATTACAACATCCGACTTCGAGTGAGGCAAATAGAATCACCAATGGATCCAGATGCCATTTCCTTAGACAATATTGATGTATTGTCTCAGTGGAGGGTGGAGTTCGAGGAGCCCATCTTGGAGGAGTCACCTTCATGGTTAGAGCCAGTGGCAGATGATCCATTAGAACAGGGGCAGCAAGAGGAGGAGGACTCGGAGGAGCAGCAGCACTCGGAGGAGGAGGACACTATGGGAGCATCAGCATCAACACCATCTGCTATAGATATAGGAGAGCATAGCCCCATACCTAGCACTCATTATTTGACATTAGGTGTGGAGGTAGGGTCAGGGCCTTCTACTACTAGGGGCAGGCCTGGCAAACAACCCATCATGTTTTCCCGTAAAAGGGGAAGAGGGCAGTGATTTTAGATAGACAGCTGCTAGTTTTATTTGTTATGCTACATATAACTCATGATGATGAGATACTTTTATATATGTGATGCTATTTTGTGTTGGTTCTCCACATTTGAGTCCTTGAATGGACAATTATCAAGGATCAATAGGATTTGGTATCGCCTTTGATGTATCATTTCTATTTGACATCATATATATCAATGCTTTCTTCATATTTATGTGCCAATGTGTTTATTTCATGTTGTTATTGCTTTATATGTTTAAAAATTTGAAAAAAATGAATATATTATGCATTTTTTATGCTTGTCGATATTTGCTGATATTTTCGCCGATATTGCTGATAAGATATTTTTTGGACCCTCGCCGATATTTTGCCAATACTGATATTTTCAACACTGTTATGTACCACTCTCACTGGTCCCAGACCAGTGCTCCACTGACCCGAAGTCAGTCTCAGAGTATGTACAACTGGTCCCAGACTAGTCTCAACTGACCCAAAGTCAGTGTCATAGTGGGTACCACTCCTACCACTGTTCCTAGACCAATATCATTAGTCTCAGATTGTGTATCACTAGTCTTAGACCATTATCATTAGTCTCAGATTGTGTACCACTGGTCCCAGACCAGTCTCAACCGACCCGAAGTCAGCGTCATAGCATGTACCACTCTCACTGGTCCCAGACCAGTGCTTCACTGACCCAAAGTCAGCCTCAGAGTATGTACCACTGGTCCCAGACCAGTCTCAACCGACCCGAAGTCAGCGTCATAGTAGGTACAACCCCTACAATTGGTTCCAGACCAGTATCATTGATCCCAGATCAATGAAGGTCATCCTAGCATAGGGAGTACGATAGATACAGCGATGCGTCCATCGGTACTACTGTGGTCCCTATCCTCATTTCCCTGCTCGTTGATCAGATGAGAGGTACTTCCCATGAGTCCCAGACTGCATGGGTAGGATGCCTTGACAGGAGAACTAATCAATCTTGTCCTCACAGGAGGACTCATCATCCTGCTACACAATCGCCATGGAGAACACATCATCTAGGCCTCACAGGAGAACAAATCATCCTACTACATAATTGTCATGGAGAACACATCATCCAGACCTCACAGGAGAACTAATCATCTTGCTACATAGTTGCCAACAGGGAACTAATTATCTTGGCCCACAGGAGAACTAATCATACTATTCATAGTGCACCACCAGGGGAGGGTGAGTCGCCCTGTGGTCGTATGTTGCTCCAGTAAGTACCCCAAGCCCCCAGAGCTCCCAGAGCTCAATGCATGCAACATGTAGGACCCTTATAAGAAGGTCTCTCAACGACTCCAAGTCGTTCGGGAAAGTCACAGATTTGACCTTTCCCCGGGGCTTTGACAAAGTGTAGCGACCTGTACATCGTCTTAATGCGATGGAGCCTCCTTGCTCATCGACTTACCATATCCCAGATAAGGCCGTATCTGATGTCTATCTGCTGGAGCAATCGTTGAATACGGGATTCCTCAAAATTCGAATCCCACCTCTGGTTGTCATAGAGAATCACAGTGGTATTCATCATGTGTACTCACTGAAAAGTTTTCACAACCAAGCAACTTCATACGAGGTCATACTCGTAGTTATGTATCCGGTCTCGGCAGTACTTATAACAATCGACTTCTGCTTCCTGCTTCGAAGCAGAATCCAAAGAGAACCAGCACTCAGAAGTGCTCTAGTGTTCCTCCACACTGCTTGCCCAATGAGCATTCGAATAATCATGTAGTTTTCATATTTTCGACAGTGTATCTCAATCCATGAGAGATTGTGCCTCGAAGATATCTCAAAAGCTTCTTGGCACCAATCCAGTGAGGCTCAACCAAATATGAGCTCACCATGCTAACTGCAAAACATATGTCCGGACGGAAGTTCACCAAGAACATCAACACGAATGAGTTTATGAGGCTCAGAGGCATTTCCCAAATCTGGTCCGACATCACTACCATATAACTTCTGAAAGTTGAGATCCTCGAGGTAGTCACAGGTTTGCAGTTTATCATTCCACATCCGGAATCCAACTCCCTCTTTCTTCTACAAATGAGAGGGTCTACCTGTCAGACCTAGGTGCCGGTATGAGAGGTCTGTCATCCACAAACTTCGGATGGTTTGGATCGATGTCACTTCTAGTGAATCTCAGCTTCATCAGACAACGGTTGATCCTCTCATACTATGCCCGAGGTGTTTTGCTTCAAGCCATAAAGGGCTTTTTACCACTTGCATACATGAGATTCCCGATCATGAATCTCAAACTCCTCGGGTTGTTCCAAACTTGTGGACTTGTGGCATGAGGGGAATGGTTCCCTTATAAGATTTTCCTTCGGTACATCTCAGACATGTACCTTCATGTTCTTTTTGAGTTCAGGCATCCCTGTCACCATCTGACTCACAGACCTCCGGTGCTGTGTTAATGGACATGGTCCCCAGTGGACTGCTTGCAACTTGATACAGCCCTGAACTCAAAAACATCTTTGAAAAATCTATTTTCAAACACGTACCTTTCCATCGATGAGTGCCACCCGGTAACCTTTGAGTTCCATTGCTGAAATGGACACCGGGTTCTTCTTGCGATCAGGTACATAAAAGAGATTCTGTAAATGAATCGAGTTACCCTCATTCAATTGAGGGGTAACATTCCCTACACCCTTAGATCCGGGATAGGTGGCATCGGCTCCAATTATAATCTCACGATTGTTTCTATCTCTACCAAATTAGAGAGGGCACCCATCTATCCGATGAAGTGCCTTGAAGCACTACAATCAATAAGCCAGATTCCCAAATAATCTGAAGGAGAGGGCCAATATAAGATAACACTTTTTTATCTTATCAGAAACAACATTTGATTCTTCATACCTGGGGTTCCTTGCTTTCTTTGAAGAGTCGACCATTTCCTTGATGACCTGCATTACCTGTCATTCCTTTGATCATTGAAGATGTCCCTGGAATGATTGTTATCTTCATCAAGGGATGTGTCTTTTCCATTCAGACACTCCTCCGCATAATGGCCAAACTTATTGCAACCAAGGCATCTGCCTTTCCTTCCACCCTTAGATCCGAACTTCCCAATTAAGTGATCTTTAGGTAGGCCATCAAAAACTTCCGCTGCGCCATTCTGATAATATTCTCTGCTTCGACTTCACCCTCGGTGAATTTGAAGAGGGATGAGGAATCCACTGATCCTTTTGTCCTTTCCCAACTGTTTTCGGTGATTGCTCTTTCACTCTTGCTTGGGCATTGTCTTCACCTCAGCTCCGATACCATGTTAATTTTAGGTATGTTCTATGCTAGAGCAATTTATTTCAATTTTCATAGTTAGCTCATTATCTTTTCCAGATTAGCAATCACATCAACATTAAAGTAAACTGTAGATAGAACATAAATATAAATTGCAGAAGACAAGCCAGGACAGGACACAAGATGTGGCGCTAGTCAAGGACAAACCCCACAATGTGGGGAAACCCTTGATCAATTCTTCTTTTATGTTCTTCAAAGTTCAACAGAGAAAGGGAGAGAGAGAGATAGTACATTTACAATAGAAGTCAACACTTTGACTTATCTAGATAAGAGCATAGATCATCTGTAAGAAGATGATACATGAGATCAGTTGAAAACATGCTGCTTCAATTGATTCTCCAAGGTGACTCCTTCACCTCTCGTTGTGCTACATTTCGTCATCATGCTGCACCTCACCGCGCTGCACCATGCTACACCCATCATCATTGTACTACATTATGTGCCATTGCTGCACCATGTTGCCTTCCCGGCAGTTTCGGCTGTTCCCTACAGTTCCGACAGTTCCGGCTGTTCTCGGCAGTTCATGCAGTTCCGACAGTTCCAGCAGTTCCTGCTTTTCCAGCTTTTCCGACAGTTTTGGCTTTTTTGGCTTTTCCGGCTTTTCCGACAGTCATGATTGGTAAAGCATGATGAGATGCAGCGTAGTAATGATGGGTGCAGCGTGGTGCAGTATGGTGAGGTGCAACACATGGATGAGATGCAGCACAATGATAGGTGAAGGAGTCACCTTGGAGAATCAGTTGAAGCAACATGTCTTCAACTGATCTCATGTAGAGACGATCTATTCTCTTATCTAGAAAGTCAAACCGTTGACTTCTGATGTAAATGTACTATCTCTCTCTCTCTCTGCTGAACTAATGAAAAACATAAAAGAAGAATTGATTAAGGGTTTCCCCACATTGGGGTTTGTCCCTGGCTAGCGCCACATCTTGTGTCCTCTTGTCTTGGCTTGTCTTTTGCGATTTATGTTTATGTTCTATCTACAGTTTACTTTAATGTTGATGTGATTGCTAACCTGGAAAATATATTGAGCTAACTGTGAAAATTGGAATAAATTGCTCTAAGCATAGAACATACCTAAAATTAACACTTCCTCTTCTGTTTCATCTTCCTCTCCTTGTCAATTAGTTTCAAATTCTGATTGATCTCTCTTCCTGTTGCTGTCAATCTCCTCTAGCTTGACTACTTCATCATTAATTGCCACAACTTTTCAATTTCTATGTCCAATTTATCTTCTGACTGATAATTACTTTGCCATTTGTTGCTGTACTCTGTCCACTCATCTTCAACCTGTTGTTTACTGTCTTCTCTTTGAAGTTGTTGGATTCTTACTACCGCCCTTTCATCCTTACCCTCTTGTGACTTTCCAAACAACCTCTGTTCAATATCTGTATATTTACTTTCAAAAAATAAATTATCCTCCAATTCCCTTTGTACTTGATTCCTTTCAAATACATCACTATGCTGTTCATCAATTCCAGATCTTCCTTCCCCTTCCTTGACAACCCTCAGTGATTGTCCTTCACTTCCTTGATTGATTCTGACAATCAGTTTAACTTCTTCAAGCACGATATCTTCATGCTTTTCTTTTTCCTCATCAACATGTTTGTCCTGGCAACTTCCAGTCTTCTTCAGTTCTAACACTGACTCTTCAACTTGAAACATGTCTATCTCATTTTCATCAAATCCTGTAATCATAAAACAATTATCAGAATTACAAATATAAGGTCTCATTACCTTTTCCCATATATGCTGCTCTGAGTTTTCCTTCAATTCCTTCGTCAACACATTAGTATGTTGATTTAAACTCTCCTTCATATCATCTGTTTCAATGATATCTCTCTGCTTTGGTTCACAATAATGAACTCCTTCTGTAATGTCAATTTGTTGAACTTTTATTACCATTCCCTTTTCCTTATGATTGTTATTCACGACAATTTTTGTCTTCCTTTTTCAGCAATTTATCCTGAGTATACATCCTTTGCTTTTCCAACTTCCTCCTTTGAAAGTCTAATTTTCTATATAACTCAATAATTTCAATTGGAGTAGAATTTGGAAATTTTACACAATTTTCCATACCTTCCTTTGTTATTGACCAATCATCAGATGTCCTTTCTCCCTTTGCTAAATCTTTTGCATAGTCTTCTTCTTTCTTCACTTCTGTGATTGTCTTTTCTTTGTCTTGAGACAAATCTACCTCTCCTTCTTCAATACACTTTGCCTTGTTGTCTCTCTGTAACCCTTCTTCAAGAGCTATCCTTGCCCTATCATCTGCATTAATATTCTCCTGCATTTGTTCTTCATCAATAACATTAATCAAATTCATTAGATCACCTCTCCAAGACAATATTCCTTCGTTCTTCATCAGAATAAGATCCTGATCTTCCATCTCTATGACAACTTTAAATGATTGTCTTCTCTCATTAAGTAACTCATCCATAGATTCTTTCTACTGTAACCAGTCAAATTCTTCTTCTTCCGAGAAATTTCCTTTGTCACCTTTTACTTCAAGATCTTCATCCATTCTGAAGACATCTTCAAAAGGTTGCTTTTCTCCTGCAATACCTGCAATCATACACAAATTATCAATTTTAAAAACATAAGACCTTGTGGTCTCACTTGATGCTTCAGTCATCATATCTCCTTGCTGTCTTGAATTCTCACAATAATTCATAAGATCTTCCACAAATCTTCAGTCTTCATCTTCACCCAGAACTTCACCTAGTTCTGCTTCACAAATGGAAACTCCCATTTCCAACTCAGCTTCTCTGAGTTTTTCCACCAGCCACTTCACTTGCCTATGCTGTAGTCTTTTCTGTAACTTAGACCATTTCACTGCCTTTTTCCTCAAGACCCAACCTTTTCTTTGGTTTTCCTGTAGTAGCATCCTTAGTACATTGAGTTGTTCTTTTAACTTCGCAATCTCCTTGTCATGCTCCTCTTGACTCATTCTCTTGCCATTTGCCTTGGCATCCTCCTTCACTTTTCTTCTGATGTGGTCTTCCTCAGAACCTTTATTATCTCTGTTATGACTATCAATAGTCATCTTCTTCTCTATCTTCATAAGTTTCTCACTCACTTACTATGAGCTGCATTAAAGCCTCTACAACAGCAAGTCCTCCCTGCTGCCACTTACCTCACCAAGCTCTCCTTTGTACCTAGTCTTTTGGCAAGCACTTGGTTCTCTATTCTCTGGAACCTCTTTGAGAACTTCTCTTTGCTCCTTCTAGGCTTCAATTCATTTGCACCTTTTAAGAATACAACTGTCCTCTTGTATTTCAATCACAATGAAATACTAGGTTCTGACCACCTCTTCTTTCACTCTGAAATTCTTACCAACTTTCTTTATCCCTTAGCAATTCTACCCACATCCTCTGTGGAATTGCCTTTATGATTTTTATGTGAGCTGCAACAAAACCTCTGCAGTAACAAGTCTCATTGCTACACATGCCTCACTAAGCTTCTCTCCTCTGAGCCTAGTCTTTTGGCATCTCTCTGGTTCTCTCCTTTGGAACCAATTGAGCACTCCTTGCTCTAGGTTGCTGCAATCTTCTCACCTTCTTATGCCGTTGCCTTCAAGACTTCTGCATGATTTTGTTCTACCATTCACCTGCACTTTGAATGAATTGTTCTCTGTTTCCTTTGCATCTACAAATTCTGCTACACTTTATCTCTGTGTGCCTACTGTTTGTCAGATTTAAAATTTGATCTCCTCTTGCCTGCATACCACCTTCAAAACATATCTCTATTCTAAGTTTTCTCAAAGAATTCTTACACATAATTTCCTTGTTCTACTCTAATACCAAATGACGCCAGCCTAAGCTGCATATACCCCAATGATGCAGCCTAAGCCGCATATACCCATAGTATGCAAATAAAATTGCATGTCGTATACATGTGTACATGTCCCAGGAATTTCTTATATTCCTCCATACTTAGTAAAATCTTCCATAAGTCAAGGTTCAAGGCTCCTTAAATAAAATTTATGCGGAAACAATTCATTTAACTATTCCACAGGTTTCGACTTTGGGTTATTTTCACCTTTGGCTCTTATCAACCATAACCTGGTAAGTTGCACGAAACGGGGAAACGGGTATGAGTTTCCGAAACGGGAAGCGATACGAAACGTGACCTCCCCAAATTTTGGAAACGGGGAAACACGAATATATTAATATATAATATATATAATATATAATAATATATATATATATTAGAACATTTAAGAAATATGTGCGATCATAAAGCATATATGATACATTCTAATTTATTACATTATGATAAAGTTGTCAATTGTCAATGCATAAACTATAAGTCTTTAAATTTACATCACATTTACTCATGAATGATCACATAATGAAAATAGAAATATCCAAAATCAGCGACGAGAAATTTCTAATTTCTTGTCTCGTGCTTGATTGGGAGTCTTCTCCTACATAGTTGAACGACCTTAGTGCTCTTGATTAAATACAAGTTTCATACCCTAGTAATCTACATGCTCTTCATTATTGGGAGTCTCCCTTGCATAGAGGGCTTGGTTCTCTTGATTAAATACAAGTTCCATACGCTAGTACATGGTAAAATCCAATGGAAACATTGCAATCCCCCTAATCCTGGAATCCTGAAAAACAGATAAGTCTGCTGGATTTTGAGTGAGATTTAAAATTCTACTTTCTCCATATGAAATCCAATGAGGGCGAAAACCACTCTCAAACTCCTGAGTCATTTCATGGTAATGTTAAAAATTTTTAAAAAGGATGAAAATGAAAAATAAAGGAGAATATCACTTTTACTTTAAGAATTTAACATTACCATGAACTGCATATCAACACTAGGGCAAAAGTTCACTTTTATAACTTTAGACAGGCATCTAAAAGCAACTAGAAGTCACTAGGATAACCTAAAAATAAATTAAAAAACAAACTAAATTAAAAAAAAAAACACAAGTAAAAAAGCTGAAACGTGAGTCGTATGGCCCTGAAACGTGTTTCAGGCCATATTGGCCACGTTTCAGTTTCGTGAAACGTTGCAGTACGGCCTGAAACGCGTTTCAGGGCCGTACCAAATGCGTTTCAGCGTTTCGTACCCGTTTCCGTACGGAAACGCCCCCTTGCCCTACGTTTCCTGCAACATAGGGACTCTTTAGACTTTGGTTAAAACTCAAAATTAACCCATAAAACATTAATCCCGCTTATTTCTATTGTAATTTCCATATAATAGAAATATTTCATAACCACACTTAAAACTTTATCTTTCCACCATTCCACAAACCTCTGCACATATACCGATGCTCTCCTTAGCGCATTAAATCTCTGCTGTCGATCTCATTCCTCAATCCGATGGTTATCGCGTCACCCGATCGCTAACTAGTTTAGCCGATCTCCATCATTGATCTGTCTCATCTGATCCAACAACTATCGCGTTGTTCGCTCGCCAACAATCTCCACCTTTGATCAACCCGCTCGATCCAACGGCTATCGCGCAATCTCGCATGAAATTAAGCACGACTGATATCTGATCGAGAGCGCACGAGAAAAGTGGTTTTCTCTTTCCACCATCTGCTACGTGTCGGTCGGTAAAGGTAATCTCCTAGAATTTAGAAAGACCGCTTACCACTTTTACAGCACGCAAGAAACTGTTTACCCCTTGCGAATACTACCCCGCGTCCATTAACACGTGGCTTCATTTGATCTCTTCATTTCTTGACTTTATTCTGCGCGACTTAATCCTAGCCGTCTATCTCCCTCACTCTCGTTCGTTGATCTGATTGATCCAACGGCTGTGCTTTGCTACTACATTCTTCTACATCTCGCCGTATAATAGTCTTCTCGTTTCTTGTGTATTTGTTCTTGCCTTACGGTCTTCACTTGTTCTGACCTCAATCTCCACTTTATCGCGCCTTTACACTTCCTTCACAAATCCTTAGGTTTTAGGAAACCTTACAGTTATACCTTCGCTGTAAGATTGCAGGTTTTCTTCAATATTGTCTGTGTGTAAAACCGTAACACTCTTCCCTGCACGTCTCCTCTAATTCTGCACACCTGCAACCTATGTTACGCAGAATTACTCTATTTCACACACAATCTATAATTCACATCACACGAACTCACAAATCGAGTTATCTGTATTAATAAACAAACATTTACACAAGAATTCCTTTCTCGGCCTGATCTTCTATATCAATGGCCTTTCCTTTCCTGCCCGTAGGATTACAATCAAACCTATCTAATCTTTAACTGACTGACTAACTACTGACTATGCCTTTTAGGCTTACATTTATACAAAAGGTTCTGTTTAACCAATTCTGGTTCAGATCCTTAATCTATTGAACTGAATCCTGAATATCCTCTAAGTCCAATTTTGACTCTACTAATCCCTAAGAATCCTCTCTAGTTCCACAAATCATGACACCACTTTCTAGTCTAAGATTTACAATTGATTTCCAACTCTCTCAATCCCCACTAATCGCTCATCATCACTCATGTTCTCCTACATTCGAGAGCATTTACAAATATCCTCACAATATCTAATTAATTCCTATTCCAATCACTCAAA
Source organism: Pinus taeda (assembly GCA_000404065.3). Taxonomy (NCBI): domain Eukaryota; kingdom Viridiplantae; phylum Streptophyta; class Pinopsida; order Pinales; family Pinaceae; genus Pinus; species Pinus taeda. The sequence goes on along the minus strand of APFE031414755.1, from coordinate 89,823 downwards.
ACATTAATAATTACATACATAGGAATCCAATTTCCTTGAAAATACGAGAACCCCTAAGTTAACTAGAATAAAACGAAATTGCTGAGTTGTATGCTCCTGCATCAACTTGCTCTGACATGTACAACTTTGACACCTTCCCAGTTCACATACAAAGGATAGCTATCACATCCAGTCCATGTGTGCTTTGGCATCTCACCTTTATTTTGTGCAAAGAAGGGGCTTTAGTCCTACCCACATAAGAACGTGCTTATTTCACAGATAATATATGAAAAGGACGGAGATCACATCTACTATATGCACACTTTGCACCTTACTGAGAATGTATGCAACTAGCAAGGGAGTGACATCACATTATACCTTCGCAAAAACTTTAGATGTAGATCACCTAAACTTGAGGTGTTTGACAACTTTAGCCTAATGATAATCACTTTAAACAGTGAAAAGCTGAAGGGAATAAATTCCCTCAATTGCTTGGCCACTTCAGAAAGGGAGCTTGATCAACCAATACTCAATGAAATAAAATGAGCCAATACTCAATTGAATACCGCAACATTGGCTTAAAGGGATTGAGGAAGAGACGAGTATTGAGTTTTCTAGAGGGCAATGGATTAGGAGAAGAGGACTTTTCATTTTCAAATTTCATCTGAAATCTGATATCAGTTTTTTTGAGCCATCTTACTGTCTGTCTAATTGTTGTAATGAATACTAGGTTATTGTATCTTTATATAGAATGCATGGAAGTTCAGTTGAAAACCAGTATTTTTTAAAGCTCTAAAAAGTTAGTAATCAATAGGTCAGTTCATCTATATTGTTGATGTAAGCTATTGGTATAGTTATATTATGAGGGTAACAAATTAGTGCTATTGACCCATTCATAGGAAAACTCAAAGTAAATTATCTGTTCAACTGTATGCACTAAGAGGCAGCCAGTTGGACAGCATAAAATATTGTGGATGATGATAATTATCTGCCTGCTGAATAGTATTCTTCTGTCACCAGGCTTATCGGATTTTTAGGTTGAAGTTCAAAGTTTTGCCAAATTTTGTAGTCCTCAATAAAATTTGACATACTTTACATTAAATTCACTTTTTTAAAACAAGAGGACAAAATTGCATGTGCATGCCGCCTGCAAAAGCCAAGAAATGAGTCTGGTGTGTGTGTAATATGTATAGATCTAAGTTGCACTGAACCGGATACGAGAACAGATGCGGGTACGGGGTTTGAAACCAATACGACAAATTTTCAAAAAATCTGGATACGATACGGCAAGGAAATGACACACGCGCACACAGATTATATATATAAGAATTGCATATTACCATTCATCTTTTAGAATCTAGATTCTATATCTAAAAATACATAAACAATTATCATCTGTCATACTAATCAATTCAGTGTAAACATTGTCATCATCATTAATGATTATTATAACTTTCATGATTCAACATATCATCAAGTTTCTGTTTCAAATTTCAATCATCATGACAATTTACAACATCATCACCAAAATTAATAATGCACACTACATAGTACAAAGTACAAAATGAACTATGATTAGTAGTCTACTCTCATTATTCATAATTTATATGGCATATTATGGTATTCAATATTCATTGTTCAGAAGTTTAAAACACCATCATAAATTACATTTACATATCATCAAATATGTCTTTATTCATGTCATTAAGAACCACATCCTCTCCAGGAGTGGGAGCATTGCTGCCATGTCCACTTGAAGATCCAACTATTGGTGTCTCCTTTATCAAACAAAATCATATGATACCTAACATTCAACGTTATATCCAAGTCATGCAACTCTGGTTCCACATCCCATAATTTGGTGGGCCAAAATTTGTATTCGTCTCTCTTGTGTGACAAAAGGCAAAGGTTTGAATGAACATACACTAGTTCCTCAGCCTTCTTGGAGCCCATTTTGTTTCGCTTCACTGAATGGATGAAGCCATGTGTACTCCAGTTCCTTTCTGTTGAAGAGGGACTAGCAATCTGTGACAAGATACTGATGCCCAATTTTTGGATATGTGGAGGTTCCCACCATAGTAGTTCCACCAATCAATTGGACTTAATTTGGTCTTGTCTTGCATACAATCAATATCAACACCCCAACCCTTTGATCCCACAAAATAAGCAAACTTTGAAAAAATCCGAATCCCAATTTTAGCTTCTTCAAAAAGCTTTCAACAAGCTTTTTAAAATCCTTGTGAGACTTCTAGGTCTTTGTTTGGTGCGGTTCTTTCTGGATCATTTAGCAACTTTGCAACATAATATTTTGGATTCACTGCATAGGCCAAAATGTGTAGTGGGGTAGTCATCTTGTTCCACCTTTTGGTCAATATATCTTTTACTTCTTTGTAAAATAATTCATTTGGGTCCTTCTCCGTGGCATTTATAACCACCCTTATCTTCTCTATCATGGAATCAATGCCCTCATACACCTCTCCCAAATTAAGCATATTTGTGTCAAACAGGCGGAGCAAATCCACAATTGGCTTTATAAATGCCAAGAGGTACTCCACCCTATCCCACCATTCATCATCAACAACCGACCTTTTCACTGCTTGTGCTCTTTCAGATTGGGATTGCCTCCATTGATTCCAAAGAGAACTGCATACCATTGATTGTAATGCTTCTTTCACCTGCATAAGCCTTGTTAAGACTATGATGTGAGAAGCAAAATGAGTCTCGAAAACTTGCAAGTGCCAAATTGCCAATGTTTCAATAAATTAAAAATCCTAATTCGATTGAATAACTATCATGATTCATGAATCATGACATTTGAGGATCCAATTGACATATTTGAATTTAGAGTCATAGAAATTAGAATTTATGAAATAAACTTTAAAGTTTAGGTATCTTAAGGAGGTCCAACTTTGCAAATTCTCTATAGATGCCTTGGGACATGTGGTGGTTTGTGATGAAGGCTTGAATTTCTTTTGCCTTTTCAAAATAACTTGAATCCACTCAATTTGCTTCCCCATCTTGTTGAACATGAGGTTCAATGAATGTACAACACAAGGGGTCCAAAAGATGTGTTGATATTTGCCTTCAATAATTAGGTCTGCTGCTCTACACATTGTTGCATTGTCAGTTATTACCTGGACAATATCTTTTGGCCCCACCAATTCAATTGCTTCAATCAAGATGTCAACAATGAATTGGGAATCTTTCAGCTGCCCCTCACAATCCACTGCTTTCAAAAACTTTGCCCCCTTTGGGCTCTGAGCAATCTCATTGATCAAAGACTATTCCTTTGATCTTTCCATCCATAAAAAATGATGGTCACTCTTGAAATGCACCATGAATTATGAATGGAGCTTAATTTAGCCTCCAAATCTAACTTCTCAGCACTCAACATTGTAGTGCGGACCTTCTCATATTCAGGGCTCTTGTACCGTTTTGGGGCTTCATTCACTGCTTTTATCATCTTTCCCTAGCAAGGAGATCACATAAGGTTAAAGGGGAGGCCATTTGTATAATGCATTGACCTATAGTTTCATATACTGTCTCTCGAGCATCATTATTAAAACTCCTTTCAAGCGGTCCCAAATTAGACTGCTTTGAACCAGGGTTGCCAATTACATGAGAGGGAAGTGGAGGCTTTGATGAAGATGCTCCCAACCTTGTTGGTTGTTTGAATTGAGAGGCAAGATTTGCCTCATTTGCTTTAGCATCTGCCACATCTTGTTCTTTCTGATATTTTGCAAGTTTTGCCTTGCTTAAGCCATTTCCATCTGTCCCATTCTCTTTAGGTGGGCCAATGCATATTCGAACACCATTTCCTTTTAACCCAAGTAAATGTGCTTTAACCCGGGTGTATGATCCCTTATACTCTTTTTACACTCACTGCAAACCCATGTCAATGATCCCCCTCCTTGGATCTTCCCAACAATAGTTACATATTTCCAAAGTGGCGACTTTGGATCAATTTTAGGGGCAAATTCAATTTCGTGTTCCATTTCCTCTGCCTCACGAATGGCTGAACTTGAAGTTGCCATGATGATGATGTAAATGAAACTACGAAATAAATTTGATAATTACAAATTGCTCTAGTTAAAACTTAAAACTTAATACTTCCATTTTAAAATATAGGACACACAAATTGGTGAATGGTGATGGGGAAAGTATAAGAACCAAATGTTGTAAAGTTTAAACCATGTGCCTAGGCCCTAATCTTGTCAAGCAATTACAAAAGGTATGAATGGAAACATCCATCATTGTAGATTATTTCGATGTATAAAGTGTGAATAATAGTATCTTGTTACAATGTAATCATTTTGAAACTTGCAACTATATTGAAAGAGATTTAGTAGCACGTTGAAATCAATCTTTCTTATATTGATTATAGACTACTTGTTAACTGATGAACATAACAAACTGCACCAAAGTAACTAACCTATGGTGCAAATTGGAACTATATATGCATCTTCCCTATAATTCCTTTATCTAGGCACATCTAAAGAACGAAGTAACAAAACTATTTAACAAACATCCCAAGGAAGCTTAGAATAAGCATACAAAGGCTCCTGAACTAGATCAACCTTTTACATCAATTCTAGGTGGCTATCAATTACCAATCCAATGATTGAAACATCTAACAATCATACGTATTTTTAGCAGGAAAAGAAGAAAATGTCTAAAGAAAAACCCTATCCTCTCCGATTGGTGTACAAAAAGTGGCCGGTTGGTGACTCTGCAATGCTTCCAACCAGTGACATTGGAATTGATGGGAGGTGAATGAAAAAGAGGGGCAACATAACCGTTGACAGGTTGCAAGGAACAAGCTTATCAACTAGTATAATAGTGGCAAAAATTCTAGGTTCTGCATTAAAACAATCAAAGCCTCCAACCTCAAGTAACGACGACTCCTCTCACAGCGGCTGAGGGACTGATTTAGAATTCAGTGACTGAGTGACAGTGTCACAGTGGCTCTGTAGACTATGGGTCTGGACTTTGGAGTCTGGACTCTGCTCAACAGCTCAAGCGCTTGCCACAGCGGGTCAGTGGTCACAGAGGCTCCAATAGGTCAGTGGTCACAGCGACTCCAACAACAGGGTGAGGGAATGGCTCCAACAACAGGCTTTATGCCTATGGCGATGGCGGTCAGTACTGAGTGGTCACGATGGTGACTCCTCTAGGCGCCAACAACAACTCAAACTTCAAATGCGCGGTCAGTTGATTAGAAGTGAAGGCGTCACTTTTGATTTTTAACGTGAAACTTAAAAAACTTTCATTTAATACCTCTTTCCCGACGCTTTTAAGGTGGATCCAGAAATGGATCACGATTTTCGTGGATCTTTCCTGTAACGGATCAAAAAATTTAATAACCTCCCAAATACATATCCGTACACAAACAGGGAACAACGTTTCCAGCCCTTGGTCCAGGCATTTCCGGTAACTTAGGTATAGATGAAGTGTTGAGGGAGGACCAGCGTGGGTAACTAAGGAACTCTATAAAGAGGTTGGTCAAGCCCACAAATTTCATGTTTTCCTGGGAGAGGTAATGTGCTTGCAAGATTCAGCGAAGATAATTATTGACAGATAAGGGCCAATTGACTTGCAGAGAGGTATGAAGGAGCGATGATGTGAGCTACAATAACACCGTGCAAAGAGTGCAGACAAAAAATTCGTACTTGACTTGGAAAGCTGATGCATCTGCAAGCAAGAGCCATTGAAGCCAAGCTTTAGACAGATGAAGGGCTGGTAATCGACAGGGGTTACTAGCAGTACCCTGCAAAGAAGTTGTGCATATCAGAACAAGTTTGGGGCATATATATTGGTCATGAGTGAATGTTTATTTGCTATACATTTAATATATGGTTATTTATTTTATGATTCACTTATATATGTTCATTTAGAAAACAGATTTAAATAACATATTATATTAACTCAGAACACATTTCTACATTTATATTGTATTTATATAATTTAGATCTCTCACACAGACAGGCACGTGCGTGTGTGTGTGTGTGTGTATTGAATTCGATGGCAAATTTTATCGGATGTTTTTTGCCTTGACAATTTTTTTGAATTACACTGTCACCAAATTTGAACAGAAACTTGAACCACGTGCCATAGGTGTTTCTAATGCAGGGAAAGGAACACTAAAAACTTTCCCAGTGCAGCTCAAACTGCCTATAGGGGCTTCATGGAAGCTATAGCAAAATGCACCACTGTTGAAAGCTTCTAATGATTATACTTTTTCTTGCGACATCTAACAATTATAGTTTTTCTAGGGACTTTTAAATTGCTTATTGTCTTGGATCCTGTTGTAGAATGAAGAATTCCTGAAAATATAGGTTGCCTTTCATCAAAGCACTGGTCTGGCTCTTTGCCTTCAAGGATGCTTTCCAAAGTTTGTGAGATATGGTTCATGAAACATGTTTACGGTTTCGTTTGATTCTAAAATACCAAATCCTTTCAAAATTTTAATTGGATATCTGATTGATTTTATTTGAATGAACCTAAAAGAAAATATATGTTCATGCTTGATTTTAGCTACTTGAGCATAGGATTTTTTTTATGAACTATAGGGAGTCGAAATATTAAGAAAAAAGAAATTGCAGAAGGGTCTTCAATATCCCTCTTTTAAACTTCCAGGTTAGCTGCTGAAAATGACAAAGACAAAAGGCAAAGATAACGAGGCCCTTAAAAAAACATATTTTTGGAGAAAATAATGGTTTCTACTTTTGTGAGAGATTTCCCTTTTGACTTTAGGGAATTTGGGTGTACACAAGGTTTTGGATTCATACAAATTATTGTACAGGGTGGTTATAATTTCAACTTAAACTAATCTAGGGCCAATAACATTATAAGTTCTGCAGTTGGACATACAAAACAGATTATCTATCTGAACATGCTAAGCTATTTACCAGCAGTGTGTCCAGTGTTGTGTATGTTATAACTACATTCTTCTCTGAAGAAAGCTGCTATATCATGACATTAATATTTACTGCTTTTAATGAATTCTGAATGTTTCTGGATACTTGAACCATCCAATATTTTAATATTTGTCTCTTTATTAGTCAAACAAAAAGCGAGCAATAGAACATACAAAACCGATTAGCTATCTGAACATATCAAACTATTTACCAGCAGTTTATCCAGTTTTGTGTATATGTTTTAACTACGTTCCTCTTTCTGAAGAAATCTGTTATATTATGACATTGATATTTACTTTTGTAATGAATACTGAATATTCAAGGATACTTTTCCTTTCCTGAGTTAAAAATTTTGGGCATTGGATACCGCCCGGGGTAGAAAGACAGCCTCCCTCTCAGCTTGAAGGCAAGAGAGAGGTTGCTGGTACTAGGCCAGCCCTTAGTATAGACTCACTTAAGAGCAAACATAGTTACTCTATTCCAAAGCGTAAACATGTCAACTTACAAAACATGAACTTGGGTGGGGAGGATAATGACTATTCCACCCAAGCTAAACTCAATTGACAATAGTCAAGGATAGTTGAATCTTCTAATATTTTAATAAAATTGTCTGTCTGATTACTAATTAAGCAAAAACAAAGTGATTGAAAGCTATAAAACCATTGCTGGTAATATTGTAACTGCCTTTTTATGTTTCTTTGATTTGTGAAGCATCTTTTATTTGATCCATTTTGTGTTTTAATCAACTTTTCAGTAGGTTCTTTTCTATTATTTTATAGCTGGTAGTTATGCTCCGTTGTTTTTCAGGCTTATTTATGCAGGAAAGCAAATGAATGATGATAAAACTGCTCGTGACTATAACATTGAAGGTGGTTCAGTTCTTCATCTTGTGCTTGCCCTGCGTGGTGGTCATTAGTCAGGTTAAACAAGTTATTTCTCATTCGATGAAACTCACTATATTTTAAGACACTGGTGGACATAATATTGAAATATCCATGTTCACTAATGTCATAGATCTTGGACATACAATCTTGTTATATGTGTATGCCGTATTTTGCTCACATACCAAAGTAGATCACTTTGTACTTTGGGAGTAATAATTGAAAGTACTTTTAGCACATTATTTTACTTGGGATTTTTCTATTTCCTAATTGCCAATTTTGCAACTCTTTTGAGACTGTCTTTTTGTACAAGGAAATTGCTGTGTTGTGGGGTCTTCTGTTATATCTACATTGCTTGACTTAGTGTATTAGTGTGTTTGCCTTCATTCTATTTGTTTTCTTGCTTAAAAAGCAACTGATATTTCCAGAGTCTGCTACTTAATTTTCGTGAGTACTAATCATAGCACCATCAGGACTCTTGTCCTTTCTTAATCCTCGTACTCAGAGTTTGCTTTTTAGCTTCTTCTAGGTATATATGCTATTATTGATGATCTCCACGGATGGGTAGACGAGAATCTTGGATTTTGCTTTCAGTAATGGGGGAATGGCGTCTTTACGGTAGTGTTAGAAATCTCATTATGTATGCATAATTCGTCAATGTAACTGAATCATGCTTCTATTTAAATTCGGATGATGCAATGCAAGGGATTTGAAAGGTCATCCTAGCTGATATTTAGGCTAGAATGTTCTTTCTCCATGTTATTTAGTTTCTTGTGCATAGTCCTTTTGTCCAGAATGTAGGGTATTCAAGGATTTTTCTATATACCTTTTATATTGGGACAGGAGGTTGACAAGTTTGTTTATATCATATAGCTAAAATAAAGCAGTTTTGGGGTGTAAAGTTGGCAGACATCTGGGTGAGATGAGGTGAACAAGCCTAACATAGCTTTGCCAAGAAAATATTGATGGTTAGAGACTGTCTGAAATTCAATGTTAGATGGGTAACATTGCACATTTCTGCGCTTGAATAATATGATGAGACATGTCATATAGAGATGACTTCTGATCCTTGAACCATTGAAAGACGCAAGAAGCAAAGGTAAGGGAATGTTTGAATACTACTTTTTGAAAAGTTGTGGCAATGCTTTTTTAATGCTCTTTCTTGCAAACACAAACAGCTGAAATTTTAAGTTGTTTATTGGAGCCTCTGCTTTGTCAAATTTATTATTTATTTTTTTAAGGCAGCTTCTTTGAGGATTGTGATGCAGAATGGGCTTGATTTTGTAATAAACTAAAATTCAGTACTATTTTCAACGTGCGCTAGTTTAAACAAATGGAATACCATTATAGACTATTCCAAGCTTTATTTTGTTATTCATGGAAGAGATGCAATTCTTAATACATTAGAAAGAGGGTCGTGGAAATTTTTTTGTAGCGTGAGATTTAATTTTGGGAATGAGGAATTTTAAGAGTGCAATGGATTTAGTCTTTTGGGAAATCAAGAATTTAGGCTGGGGAAAATTTTCACTGAACAATAACAGTCCAAGAATTATTATGACTTTCAGAATAAGATATTTCTATGCCAAGAGTGGTATTGATACTTTGAGGAAGTTAATTTAGTCTATTTCTATGTATGGCTACTTCTGACATTCTAATTGAAACTGCAAGGTACAATCTGTGTTGAAGAATGCATGAATTATGGTCTATAGTCCCAATCTTAGTGCACTTGTATTAATGAATGGCTCATTTACGACAATGACAGTGATTTTGTAGTCTCCATCCCTGGAGCTATTGTTGTATAAATGAATTGTTGGTTTTATTGTATAATTAGGACCAAGTCTAATTCTATTGGTGACCAACATATTCAAGCAAGTTATTAGTGTTTCCCTCTTCATTTTCTATCTTACACGGTGTTGAATAAACCAATGGATCTATGCTTATCTTGCCATTTGGTTTTCTATATAATGGATGTGTGTTTAGAAAAGAGTGTTTGACTTCTTCCTAAGTTTATATTAAGTTTCTTTTCTTACTCTATTTGTCATGCAAATTTATATCATAGTGCCTGTGTTTCAAATGATCATTTTAATGGCTAAAACCTATCAAATCCCCTTGATGTTTGACTTATTAGTCACCTCAAACTATTCCTAAAAATCTTTTTATTTATTTTTAAATAGATTGTACATGCAACACCATGTACTGTCTTTCCCCTATAACAAAACTAGTAAGATATCTTTTTATTTTGTTTTAAATAGATTGTATATGCAACGCCATGCACTGTCTTTCCCCTATAACAAAACTAGTAAGATATTCATATATAAAAGTTGTTCTCGTCTGACAAGTGGGAACAATATCCTTAGGAAATTCAAGGGTGCTGCCCTTCTAGCCTAAGAATTGGTTTGAAGGCCTAGATTGGTGTAGGAAGGTGCTCTTGCACATTATGCCTTGACATTGAATCCCTACGAGAGAGAGAAGGAATAACCTGGGATGACATAAAAACTAGTGCCATTGCTATGGAGAGAGTTCTCCATGAGAATATAATGATAAATATTGGTGACTTCACTCCTCATTTGCTCACTTTGTTTTAACCTTGTGAATGACAATACCCAACTTCTTGCATTATTAAATATTGTTAACTTGCTAAATGTTATTTGCGAATTCACTATGTCATGAAACCCTATTTCAATTGCTAATAATTTGCTATTTTTGGTGTGCAAGCATAAGCTCGCGAGGAAAAAAAATTATAATCTGGTGGCTGCACATCTATGGTGCATGCTATAAACTTAGATCAACACATATCTCACTATATTCAATGTTTTGATGACACCATTACCCTTATCTAAAAGTCTTTATTAAATCCCTATCTAAAAGTATTCGTTGTCATTTTATTATAAAATTTTGGTAGATTTCCTTACCGTTCGTTGCATTCATAATTGAGCTTAGAATATTTCAATCTTTTGTGGGATAGAGTGTTGTGCCTCCACTTGTTGGCCCAAATCCTTCATGCTTAAATACCTTTATTGCTAAAAGTTATTATTATTATTATTTTTATTTTTTTCCATTAGCTATCATCATCTCAAAGAACTAGCTTGGCTATGTTAATTCTTTAGTCTTAGCAATGTACTAGCATTTAGTCTTTCCCAAAACCCTTCAACAATTCCCTAATGGTTATTTAAAACTTCTTTTAAAATCCAGTGGTAACGAACAATGAATGGCTGGTTCACGTATCATAGAATTTCAAGATTTCATCAACAATCTTCTCCTTGAACATAAGGATGTTTTTATCTGTATGCTTGTGCATTCTTTGGAGGGTAAAGCCTTAGTTTTGTTCATATTTTTAATATCTAGCACAATCTCCAATTGGCAGTATTTCCATATCTTTTCCTGCGCCAAGGAGATAAATGATCATTTTCAATTGTGAATGGAGGTTTTTCTTTGCAAAAGGATGGTTTTGAAAGTTTAACGACATTCAATGGATGGTGTCTTAATTCTTCTCTTGAAATTCTAGAGAGTGCAAGGATTTTTGAGACTACTACCATGTTGTTCTATGTTGTTGCACATGATTATCATTTCTCACTATTTCTCAGAGAGATGCATTAACTTTTGATGTTATGTGGGATGATGCATTGGCACTTGAAAGTAACATGATGGTTACTAATATGCTATTTATTTCTATCCCAATATTTCACGAAAGGTGAAGGAAGACAAGGATCCAAGGTTGCATTGTTTGTTTTTAATCATTTGGATTTTCATTTACAATAACCATAGATGTTTGTAGCTTGGATAGGTACTTCCGCACATGCCCAAGTGTCAAGATGTGTAGAAGTCATCCAAAATCTTCACCTTAGCATATTTGTTTTAATTGAGGGAACTGTCAAAGTGAATATTTTTTTATTTTATTTTTAAAGTGAGTTTAATATCTAAGGAAACATAAAATTTTACATTAATGAATTAGATGAATGTAGATTGTTGATCTAGACATAATCTCAACCATCAATCTCATTGAGGGATTAGGGTTATAGAGACTTAATCATCAAGGGTTATTTGGTTTAGTCAATAACTCTAACATTATAAAGGCAAGGCTAAGTGAAGGAGAAAGATACTTATGATACATTGATTGATCTTAGCAAGGGTGATAAAGGACCTTCATGCAATGGTGAGTCTAGAGAAGACAACAAGGGATAAATTTACAACGAAGAGATCAACAAAAATTGGCTTAGTGGAGTCAATATGCTTCAAAGGGAGAGAAGCACTTGTACTAATTAGCTCAACCAATAAAGAAGGTGCAATAGGACTGCATGATGTGAACATACAACATGTCAAGTAACATCCGTGCAATGTGGTTGTACGACATGTACAAGAGGGCCATATAGGTTTGTACATCATGTTGAGAGGGCATCAGGAAAGGGTTGATCTTGGAATTTATGATGGGCTGTATAGGTCATAAAAGTGCCTAATTAATTTAATTTTTTTTTACTGTAGCTTGTTTATGTTTTCTAAGTCGGCCATTTTCCCAATTAGGGGTCCCTTATAAGCTTTGATATTATTTTTTTATGAGAAGCAAATTGAAGGGAATAAACATTTCTTTGTGCATGTGTGGAAATTGTTTTCATTTTCTTCCACTATAATTTTGTGTTTCCAGTTAAAATCCCACTGAGTGCATTTTATTTGGTAAGCTAAATTTAAAATATATTTTTAGCAAGGAAATTACTAGGAAGTAATTTTCCAATTTATTGGGGTTACAGGGTTTAACATGGTATTAGAGCATACACCATGAAAAAGAGGAAAATTTCCAAGTCTAAATTATAGATCACAACAAATTAATAAACCAACAATAAATATTGTGGGTGCTTAAATGACCAAGCAAAATTCTTTGATAGTTTGTTAAATCCTGAAAAATGGCAGCATCAAGTCTTAGGTTTGAAGACAGATTGGATGGAGCATCCAACTTCATGTCTTGGAAAGCAAAGGGTTACTTTGATTTTGAAGGAAAACTACCTTTGGGATATTTTTAACCAAGTAGTTCCTTCACCAACAAATACATAATAATTAGCTACCCATGAGAAGAAGGATATTATAGCCCAACAGGTGATCCTGAATGTATTAAAGGATCATTTGGTTCCTCTCTTGTCTAAGAAACAATCTCAATGCTCTAGTGGGCCTTTTCCAGAGTGAAGTTCATATCCATGTGGATTCAAGATATGAAATTGTTACCAACTATCTCATGAGGATCAAACCGATTCGTGATCAACTCACCACAATTGGGGAGGTGGCCAATTTAAAACTAGTTAATATGACAATGAATGGTTTCCCAAAGCCTTGGGAACCATTTGTCGAGGGTATACATGCTTGAGAGAAACTTCCCTCTTTGAGAGGCTTTGGGATGATTGCTTACAGCGAGACTTGAAAGGAGTCCAAACCTAACATGTAGAGAGGAGATGAGAACTTGGACGTTATTAGTCAGATGAAAAAGGGAAAAGGGAAGGCTTCTAACAAAAGGGGTAAATGTCAAAGGTCAAACTTACAACCATGAATAAGGACTTGAGTAAGATCAAGTGCTTCATGTACCTCAAGAATGAACATTATGCATCTCAATGTGCAGAGAGGAATGTTAAAGGAAAATTGCAATAGGTAGTAGCATTAGTAGAAGCTCAGTTGGATGAGTTTGTTGTGAAGTTTGAAAACAACTTCTCACTAGTTTCCTACCTTTCTACCAACACAATAAAAAAAAATGCATGGTACCTGGACCATGGTGCATCTCCTCACATGACAACATCATGGGAACTATTTAGCAGTTTGATGGAGGACTTAGATATCCATGTGGAGCTTGGAAATGGTAGCCAAGGATGTAGTGAGTGGGGTGGGGACTATTTTGTTTCAGCTTGAATTAGGTGGTTCATTGGAAGCCAAGAACATGCTATATGTACCAGGAATTAGGAAGAATTTGCTCTCAGTATCAGTTATGGAGGACAAGGGTTTCATCATTATGTTTTAGAAAGGGAAAGTACTCATTTGTCTAGAGGGATCTATCCTTGATAGAATATAGGTTATGGGACTAGAGAGGGAAATCTTTATATGTTACATGGTAAGCTAGTTCAAGCTTTGGTACACAATAGTGACAACCTATGAGTTATGGCATAGGAGGTTGGGATACCTGCACTACAAATAATTGTTGATTTTGAAGGAGATTTTTATTGGTCTTCTAGATTTCAACATCGAGCGACAAGGAGTTTGCACTTGGAAAAAAATGTTAAAGTTGCTTTTCCAGGAAGTGAGCATAGGTCCAAAGGGATCGTCAATCTACATTCAGATGCGTTTGGACCGATGTTGAGGCTCTTGTGGAAAACTAGGTAGAAATAAAGATAAAGGTCTTAAGGTTTGACAATTGGGGTGAGTAAACATCTAATGACTTTAAGGATTTCTGCAAGGAGGTAGTGATTAAGAGGGAGTTGTCAGTGTCATTCAACCCAAACCATAATCTGGTTGTGGAGAGAAAGAACTAGTCCACCATCCAAATTGCCATGGTTATGAATCATGACCAAGGTCTACCTATGTTTCTTTGGGCAGAGGAATGTAATATTATTGTGTATGTTTAGAGTAGAAGTCGTCATAGAATCTTGGGGGATAAGACACTAGAGGAGGCATGCACTGGGGTGGAGCCAGAGATAGGGCACTTTCACATCTTTGGTTGTCTAGTGTACATCCATGTGCCTGTGGAAAAGAGGACAAAGTTGGGGCCCTCAAGTGAGAAGGGCATATTTGTGGGGTATAATGAGACTTCAAAAACATATAGATATTCATTCCAATGCAAAGCAATATAATTGTGAGTCAATATTTGAAGTTCATGGAGAAATTTGCATTTATGAAGTCCCATGAGCTCTTACCAATTGTAGAGGATGAGTAGGAGGATATGAAGGGTGAACAATGTTTAGAGTTTTCCAGCTCAAGGAATCAACATCTAGGTTGAGAGGAGGAGTTAGTAGCTCCTTCCAGTTTTTTTAGGAGGCCTCGACGCTTCACAGGAACATTGAGGGATGCTCAAGAGCATGTTGAGGCTCCTAGGAACACATTTACAGAGAGCAATATAGATATTCATTCCAATGCAAAGGAATGTAATTGTGAGTCAATATTTGAAGTTCAAGGAGAAATTTGCATCTATGAAGTCCCATGAGCTCTTACCAGTTGTAGAGGATGAGTAGGAGGATATGAAGGGTGAACACTGTTTAGAGTTTTCCAGTTCAGGGAATCAACATTTAGGTGGAGAGGAGTTAGTAGCTCCTTCCAGTCTTGTCAGGAGGCTTCGATGCTTCACATGAACATTGAGGGATGCTCAAGAGCATGTTGAGGCTCCTAGGAACACATTTACAGAGAGCAGACCTTCAAGGAAGTTTCCTAACTATGTTATATACCTAGCGGGGGTAATATGGGGTACCGAGGGAGGTACCCAAGGTAATAATATAATAATGGGATGGGCCATAGTAATAAATAAGGTAGTTAACCCATGTCATGTAAGGGACCACAAGTAGTAATAATGATGTAAGGGGCCCATGGTATTAGTTGATGGTATGAGGAAACCATGGTAATGATACATGGTATTGTATGTATGAGGCCTATATAGAGGCTAGAGACTCCACATGGAGAGGACATGAAGAGAAGTATTCTTGTATGAACAGGCATATGGCTTGTGGAGTGTTCTCCTTCCTTAAGGAGTGAATGTATGGTGTTGCCCTACCTGAAGGGTTTGATCAATAAATAATCATTTCATATTATTCTTGGGTTTATTTGAATTATCTTATACTTTTTTATCAGATCTATAATATCTTGGGTTAGATATACAACAGACTATACATAGTCCATGTCTCCATAATAAAATCCATAGCCAAAAACAGTAAAGAAAGGAGTACATATATCAAAAACCATCCAAAATAAAGTCAAAATATATGAGAAAAACATGTGCCCAATGAGAAACCTGATGTGGACAAAGCAAAAGAAACAAAAACAATGAAAAACGGTGGAGACAAAGGTCAGGGGAAAGACTTGAAACCATCATCTATCGAGCATCCATCCACATCCAGAGTGATATGAAACCCCTCCCGTGAGTCGAGGAGACCTTGCTTAGATAAAGAATTTGCAACAATGTTGTATTATCTATGTAAGTGTTGTATAGTGATGCCTAGTAGATTATCCTGAAGATATTTGATGTGCCTCAACCAACCCTGTAGATGGGGATGTGACATGTGTGAAGACCCCAAGACACGATTGTGATGGCTTGGGAGTCTTTGTATATGTTGATGATGTGGATGTCTAGAAAGTCTGCAAACTGGAGCAACCCCCAAAGTGGCATAGCCTCTGCCTTCATGTTAGTCCCACCTCTCCCCCCCCAGTGGATCCTATATTGTGTGTGGAAGTCCATGCAGATCCAAATCCTGCATCTGCATCTGCCACCCTGTTCAACACCGTAAAGAAAACCAGTTGGGTATGAAATAAATGGATCATCAGTCCCGTGAGACACCATAGGTGGATGAGACAGTGGTTGTTGCAGTGGATCCATCGAAGTTGTATGTTATCTATGATCCTGTCATCGCTGAAAATTCTGTTATCAAATATTTTTTTTCCTAGCTTTTCAAATCTCCCAGAAAGTGAGCATCGGGATGGCTCACTGATGCCTTTTATGGATACTCCACCAAAGTAAGCATGTTGCAATGGAACAATGGTCAATGTATGCGAAGGAAAGAATGATAGGCAAACCGTGCCAAATCTGAATTGCAATTGGACATCTTAAGAGAATGTGCACATTGTCCTTCCCCTCCTGTCGGCAAAAAGACACAAATACCAGGTCCCAGAAGGCCCCTCTTCTTCAAGTTCTCCCAAGTGAGTGTCTTGTTCTGCCAAACGAGCTAGGTGTACAAAATAATATTGTATGGGATTTGTACATTCCAGAACTTGGCTAACCAACAATGGTCATGGTAATTATGTGTCTTATAGCAGATGTAATTGTAAGTATCCACAATTGAGATGGAACCCCTTTTAATAATGTCATCCCACCCAATCTGATCTCCCAGATTAGATTTGCATATCCCAGCATTCTGGATCTCAACAACAATGTTCCTCCAGGAGTTGGCCAAGTCCCCCGTAGACCCAGTACATCCGCCTCTTTCCAAATTGGCATGTTACCCGACCAAACTCGGATGGCCTGATCAAAATATATAATACCCCTTGTGCAAAGACAATGGGTGAGTTCCGTAGTGTAATACCTATGTAGTCCAACCCCAAGAATCTTATCCCTCCCAATGATGATCTCCTTCCTGGATCCCATGATACAACAATTCTGTTCAATGAACTAGTGCCGAACTCTGTTAAGGTTGTTCCATATAGCTGATACATATGCCTTGCCCACTAGTCCCTCTCTCAACCAGTGACAAATATTAATCTCCTTAAGATATTTTGTCTTGATGATCTCACTCCAAATACCTATGCTAAGAAGTCTCGCCATAGAAATTTTGTGAGGAGTGCCCACCCAAAAAGATTTATGTTTAATATGCGCCAGCCCTCCATAGCCTTGGGTATAGTGATCTTGTCTAATTTCACCAGATGGAATTTATGCTTTGTTTCAGATCCAACCCAAATGAATCTAGCAATAACATAGTTAATCTATTTAATGATGGATGCAGGTATGCAAAATAGGTGTTCCCAATATACATCCAGTTGTTGTAGTACCGATTGTACAAGAGTGACTCTGCCTCCAAGTGTAAGACACATGTGTGCCCATCCCGATATCTTCTTGTGGAATCTATCCACTATCCATAGCTAGTATTGGTTGCGATATTTATTGGGCTTGATTTTGTATCCCAGATACTTCAAACCATCCCCAATCGGAATAGCTTCACCCCAAAAAGGTTTGATATATATTCAATATCCTCCTGCTTGCCTTCCCCATATAAAATTTCTGACTTGCTCTTATTCATGTACAACCTAGATGCGCTCCCAAATCTGCGAAAGATGTTATGAAGAGAAGTACACATTTTTCTGGATATGATCCAAAATTAAGTATATCATCAACAAAAAAGTTGTGTGATACCCTTATATCTCGCCCCATAGGAAATGGCAGATATTCCCCCCTATGGAAAGCATGTTTAATCCTGTGGTTGAGTTCATCCATGATCAATATAAACAACAGAGGGGAGAGAAGGCACCCCTATCTCAGCGCACGTCCAGTCCCAAAGAAGCTAGTTGGGTATCCATTAATGAGGACAACAAATCTAACAGTTGTGACACAAGCTATAATCCATTAAATGGTTGGGGTGTGTAGTCCAATTTTGTGTAGCACAATGTGTAGTAAGCTCCAATCAATGTTGTCATATGCCCACTGCAAATCCACCTTCATGGTTGCAACTTCCAGTTTCTTAGTATGTATGGTGTGCATGCATCCTTGTGTCGTTGCAACCGCATCATGTATCAGTCTATCTTGTAGGAAGTCGTATTGTTCCAAAGTAATGAATTTAGACAGTGTGTATTTAATACAGAGAGCAATGATTTTGGAGATCAATTTATATATCAGATTACAAAGTGAGATAGGCCTATAGTCATGGAAATACCTCAAGTCACTCTTCTTAGGGATACGGGCTATATATGTGGAGTTGATCTTGTTAGTGATGCTCCCATCCAATATAGATTGTTCCACCATTTGAACCAGGTCTTCTCCCATAAGATCAAAGAAATGTAAGAAAATTTCTACAATCCATTCGTCAGGTCTAGGGCATTTGTCTTTGGAATAAGTTTTCAATACTGAGTGGACCTCCTTCAATTCGATCACCTTGTACACTTCTTTCTTCATATCTTCATCAAACATGTTGGGGTAATATTTGGATGCCCAAAGTTGGTCCTCAATATTCACATTGCCCCACTTTTATATGTTTGCTCAAAGTAGGCAACCACTGCTCGTTGAATCTCTAGAAGGGTGTGAAACTCACAACCATTGGAGTCCTTAATGTTCCAATTGGAATTTATATTCCTTTTATAGTTTGCATTCCTGTGGAAAAACTTCGTATTTCTATCCCCCTCCTTTAGCCATATAGCATGCCCAATATTTTTTCCAGGTCCTCATGATATAAGAAGTGAAAGCTATACCAAGAATTCATGAGACGAAACACAGTGGAAACATATCCTAATAGAGTCTTCCATTTATCTTCCACCCAACTCCTCATCTCATGTTCTGGTAGATCTGCAAAATACCACTTTCTGACTAAGGCCAACTTTTGCAAGTTGAGAACTTTGTCCAGAATTACATCATAGCCAAAATTGAGTAATTGTGTCTGTGTGGTGGTGTAAACCGCCCTTCTCTTTTGCTTGTTTTTATGGTATTGTGGAGCATGTGCTCCATTTGTCGTCTGATGGTAGAATGTGTCAAAAGCAGCATAATTCATCGAGTATGATTCGACCTGTATGCCCATTAGCCCATTAGAGTAGTGTGGCGTCTGAGCTAGACCCCACAACTTGCTAGCAGTGCAAGTGGTCTCTGCCGCCAAGGTGGCATTAATAAAAGCCTCATGTGTTAAGGTGTCTGAAAAAAAGGGATCATGGACATCCATGGGCTCAATAGAGGATGGGGTAGTCAATCATCACAGTGGTGGGTGATGAAATAAAACCAAGTGTGTCAGTCAATGGCTAGAGTAGATAGATATATATGGAAAACATCGGGAGGGAAAGGAATGTCATGTCTGACAAAGTGCAGGAAACCTAGTCTAGGAAGGAAGGTCATATATATAGTAATGTCACAATAAGTGTCCTGCCCCCAATCTCGATGGGAAATGGAATAGAGATCGGGAATGTCTAGCGAAAGGCATAATCATAAAGGGCCCTAATCATAAATGTACCCCTCATATAGTTCCCATGGATCCATATGCATCCAACCACCCCACCGTCATTGCATATTCCAATTCGGAGATAAATGAGGATATCAGAGGCCACTCGGGCAACCAATCCAAAAATATAATCTATATGATATTTCTCGAAAACCAGGCCACCCCGAAATGGCAAAGATCTAACACCAAAAGGTAACCATGGAGCAAATATCTGCACCAACTCCGCCGTTGTTCCACATCCCAATTAGGAAATAAATGGTATAGCACAGAGTCCACCCACTCTACCAACTCTCCAACCCCCCAATAAACCTGTACAGGTGAAGTAGACCACCCTGAACGATATGGACAATCAGGACGTAAAATTTGAATTACGTTGAAAAACAATCAATCCAATGAATGTAGGATCGTTGGAAAAACCAAAGCAAATGCACACCAAGATACCCCAGCGTGTGTGCATCCAAAACATGGGTATCAAGCACAACAACAACAAAATGCACAACCCAAGCAGGTCCACCAATGATTACAACAGCGGACGCCACAGTCTTGGCATGGTCTTGATATAATGGATGAATCAACCCATTTGTGCCAGAGGATGGAGAAGTCAGTGGTATCAAAGAAGGAGTCCTGGTCCCAAATTGATATGGGACAAACAAGATGTAGAATATCAGTCCACCAAGGCATGTGGTCTACATGTACAGAAAGCCAACTGGTCACAAATAATATGGTATAGGATGTAGATGGCAAGGAAAAAGAAACCAGGATGTGGAAGATCTCCAAGGTGATGAAAATAAGCATAACTCAAATTGGACTGTAGAGGATTATCCCGAACCCAAAGATGAGATAGTATACCCAGCCAAACCTAGATATTCTTCAGATAGTAAAAGGAAGGAAGTGATATTCAAAACCCAAGTGAAAAAAATAGTGTAGCCAAGAAAATGTAGCAAATAATATCACTCTGGTACAAACCAAAACAACCAAAACCAAAACCAAAAACCAAAAAAACCTGTCACCCGCAGACCAGCCATGTTTGGATTCTATTGCTCCAATTGTAAACCTCCATTACTAGCGTCGGCGTACCCAAGATCCACACACAAGCTGCAGCCATTAATCTTAGCTTAGCTTATAAATATATATAACTGAATATATAAGAAGGATATTTGTTGAATAAATAACTAGAATGTATCTTTTCTTCAAATTAATAATGTTGGTGTTGATTCAATGGCGGGTGCGATAATGGTTCTAAAGGACATAAAGCTTCACACTTGTGAATGAAGTTGAAACCCACACTTGTGGGTATCTATTGTTGAAGAACGAGCATACATAAGTGTTTATGAAAAGTTAAGCTCACTATCAATTGATGGGCGTAAGTCAGAGTGGTAAGGAAGGAGAGTTCTTTTCATCGAATCGTCCGTGAATGATCAAATTTAAATAGCAATATTGCCCCAAGTTGGAATGAGATTCATGGCATTTGAGTTGTATCTATACAAGACCATGTTGAACAAGAAATCCCAAATTTCTAAATTTGTAATTAGTTGAACCATCACATTATCATCGTTTAAGGCAGACTAGAGTTGGACCACTACTCAATTTGTGAGCACAGATGACCTGTTAAATATGCACTGCTAATGATGGATACAATTGCAAATGGTGTGCATGATTGCATGACAAGTAAAACTTTTGGGAGATTTTTAAAATAAGTGAGATTAAATTGAGATTATTGTAAATTTTGAGGATGTGGTTTAATGGTTAAGTGAGAAGGTTTGGTCTACAAAAATTTTGTGCTCCAATCTCAAACAAGATTATATATACCTGATCTAAACAAGACTATATATACCTGATCTAAACAAGACTATATATACCTGAGACCTACATCAAGCATGATTTTTTTGGTTGGAAAAGATTAAGATTCAATAGGTCATTCCAGAAATAAACTATGTATGCCTATCGATTTACTCCAGCCTAAAAAAGAAAAATTATTGCCCCGTCATCACAATCACAATGCTTTTCTTCCTTTTGAAAATTCACAATCACAATGTAGCCATAGACTTTGCTTCTTGAAAATGACAGTCATCCGACATATGAGAAATTGTGGCACCAAGTTTCACATGGACAAAATGTATTTCAATGGAAATTTTGAAGTGTATAGGTTAGAACTTTGTTGGTCTCAATTTTCCATGTCTACAGATTTTCCATGGCTACAGTGAGAGAGCCTTGGCATCCATTAAACTATGTTTTTAGTAGAGGTTTTAAGTTTCTTCTCCATCTATTCCATCATTATATGTCTCTACTTGTTTCAGGTGTTCTCTTCTTAAAGTTGAGCATGGTTGCTCTTGGTCTTCCCATGTTTATCTATTTGTTTTATCCATATTTAGTATGCAAGGTTCTTTTTAAAATACTAGCAATTTTGTTATGATCAAGTTTCTCTTCAAAGTACTAGCAATTTTGTTAGGGTCAAAGATACAATTGCACTAATACTTGGCATCCATTAAACTATTTTCTTGCTAGAGGTTTTAAGTTTCTTCTCCATATATTCCATCATTATATGTCTCTACCTGTTTCAGGTGTTATCTTCTTAAAGTTGCGCATGGTTGGTCTTGGTCTTCCCACATTTATCTATTTGTTTTACCCATGTTGAGTATGCAAGGTTCTCTTTAAAGCACTAGCAATTTTGTTATGATCAAGTTTCTCTTCAAAGTACTAGCAATTTTGTTAGGGTCAAGGAAACAATTGCACTAATACCAATATGATCTATAAACTAGGGATTTATATTCGAGTTACTTTAAAGTTTACTAATATCGATCTTCTGTGGAATTTAACTTTTGATCTTTGTCTCAATTTTATATAGAAATTTGTCTTTAAAAAAGCTACTAAATCTATATTCATGAGAAAAAATTGAGTGCAACTTCAATAATACCTGTTTTTCAATAGCATGGAAGGATGTGTTGTATACAAATAGTCAACTATCAATAATCAAGAGTTTGACTTTAGGCTCCTCCATTATTAATCACAAAGTAGGAATGCACCAAATGGACATTCTTTGTGGCTTCCACTAAGATTCTTCTCAATCAAATGAAATAAAACACTTCCATTGAGTGTTTGCTAGTTCAAATGTCAATTGAGTTGCATACAAGTACTTAATTTGCTTTGTCTTAGTAAAAAATAAATATAAAAAAATTACTAATACCCAAACGTTGCTCTCCTTCGAGGGTGAAAAAAACTGCATTCTTAAACACATATATACATAAAACCTTGAAATAAAGACTCCCCTTTGCTTTCCTTCGTTAGTTGTTTATGAATCTATATCATCTATTAATTAAACTAAACCATTCATTCATTCATCCAACCACAATGAAGCAATCTTCTTTTGTTTTATTGTTCCTCTGAATTTAATAACACTCCTCTCGAGGGTGAAAAAAACTGCATTCTTAAACACATATATACATAAAACCTTGAAATAAAGACTCGCCTTTGCTTTCCTTCGTTAGATGCTTATGAATCTATATCATCTATTAATTAAACTAAACCGTTCATTCATTCATCCAACAACAATGAAGCAATCTTCTTTTGTTTTATTGTTCCTCTGAATTTAATAACACTCCTGATATAATTGATCACAAAAGGCTATGGATCTGATTAGACTGATTCCTTGGGCATTGGGCCTCAAATTATATTGATGATATGAACCGCATAATCAATTGAATGAATGGATGGCTAAAAATATAGAGAGTTGCATGTGCATCATCCAGTGTACAAGAAATTGACCCCAGCAATAGAATAGACCAAATTGAAGGGAACTTGACTAGGCTATCAGAAATCGACCAAGAAGAAATCCAATCGAAGAGATTCCCTTTATTAATGTCGTGTATAACGTTGCGAAGGCACAGCCCTACAACTCCAATAATGAAGAATTACCTGTAATCAAAACCTATTCAATAAAGAATTTTCTATAAACAAAACTTTTGTGAAAGCACAGCCCTACACCTCCAATAATGCTGAATTACCTGTAATCAAAACCTATTGAATAAGGAATTTTCTGTAAACAAAACTTTTGTGAAGGCACAGCCCTACACCTCCAATAATGAAGAATTACCCGTAATCAAAACCTATTGGATAAAGAATTCTGTAAACAAAACCTAAACCAAAAATAACTTCAGATGCAAAAGCGGCAAACCCAACCCAGTAATATACATCCCCTCTTAACACAATTTGGAATGAAAGGATATTCTGGCAATGAACTCATATACTAACAGGGCATCCATAAGATATAAGCCATACAGAGCTTTCCAATTTATTTTGAAACTTTGCCCAGAATCAATCAATCAAGTCCAGTCCAGGATCTATATACAGTCAAATCTTTTATTCAAATCTGGTCAGGCCAGAGGAAGGTCCCCATGGCGTAACTCCGCTTGAACGCCAAATCTCCCCTGATTGGCAAACCGTATTCATGAAAAAGATTATCGAGCTGCCACTCGGGCATCGATTCGTAATCGGCCTTCGAATACCGAGGATAGTGCACAGGCAATTGAAACGCGCAGGGGCCGTCCCCCCCTCCATTTCTGGAGGGAAAACCCTTATTTTTATCGCCATTTAAGGACCCTGAAAAGGGGTTTTCCAATTCCAGGGCCTTGGCCTCGGCCTCCAAGGCAGTTGGACTTCTTTCCCATCGCAGCAATTTCTTGCGTATATCTTCCAGCGAACAGACGCGCCAGAGGCCGCCGCCGCGCTTTTCATTTTCAGGGCACCGTGGCTCTATGGCAGGCATTTTGGCAGATCCAGTGATCTCTAGGTATTGAACTTTGGAATCACAGAGAACATCGGTGAATATATATATATAGGCACTCGAGAAGATGGTTGCGGGGCAGGCAACCAAAAAGGGTACGCGAACCCCAGTGTTTCGAGAAATTAGATCGTCTACTGTTAGCCTTCGTCGCAACTGATCGATTGTGCGTATGCCACGTGGCAAAACATCAAGAAGCCAAGTTCTCTTCGACGAACAAAACGTAAGGCTCCGCTTGAGTATCGCATCGCTATTCACGAGTGTAATTGCCATTTTACACGATTCAGGCTGCACAGGCTGGCCGGACATTCCAGAAGCTTTTTCATGGTCAACAACATAGATGTATTTATATCGTTTTGCTATAGCTTTTGTATTTAAATGGTATTCCTATGTATTAAGCCAGAGTAGTTAAGGGAGGCTACAATTTTGTTAGGGAAAATAGTGGAAATTTTAATAAATTTTGAAAAAATTTGGCAGAATGTTTTTCAGAAAAGAATTATAGTTGTCAAATATCAGTATTTTGGCTGATCAGGATTTTTAATGGTACTAAATCCATTTCCACCATCCAAAAAACTATTTAAACACTCCTATGGTTGGATTTTTTGAAACAAAAAATAACCTGATTTCAAAAAAAATAGTAATATTAATAAATAACAAATAATAATAATAAAAAATAAATGTTGCTCAAAATTATCAGAAAGCCTTAAATAAAATAAAATAAAAATTCTAACTATTATTATATATTGACTTTTCTATGGTGAGGTTTATCCTCATGACATTGTTCAGATTCGTTGTCCCTAATAGAATCTGAATATGTGTCCCTCCCCCTCCACGCACTCCCCTCCATTTAAAGTTGTCAGGTTTTCTTTGTACAGTGGTGCAAATGCTAGTGAGATAATACTCAAAGGCAAATTTGTTGGTGTTGACTATAATTTTCTATTGATGTAGTTAGTTGATGATGATCACCCCATGTAGAAGAGATGGGTTAGATTTTGCATAGATATCTACTTCTTCCTTTATTGAAAAAACATCAAAATAATAAAGTAGGATGCTTAATAGGATTTCCATAGGGAGTCTTAAACTATGGACTTTCACTTTCAAATCATTGTGCCCAGTATTCATCTCTAGATTTCATTTAGTTTAGTAGACATTTGTTTTCTAATATATTTGAGAATGACAAAGTGATATGTTCACTATAAATTTTCTTGGTGGGTATTGTATTATGGATCATATTTATATTAGTATTCATTTAGGGGAGAACTAATTTAGTTATTTGCTATCTTTTAAGAGAGAATCAATGCTTTATTATATATTTGGGATAATTGAGTGGCATTTTTATGATGACCCTTTAGCGAGTATTTAACCATGGACCCAAGATAGGATTTTGATTTATTGTAATAATTTAATTTGAGGTCACAATGTAGTGAGAAGTCAAATTGGATATGAGATCCCTTACTGAAGCTTATTCGAGACTATTTAACATAACCACTTGATGTTTCAAGCATTATATAGAGTGATGTGCTCATTACAGAACCACCTTTTGAGTATCCCATCGTGGACCTTGTCTAACTTGGTGGGTCCATGCTTGTTGGCATTACCCACCTGGTGCTTTTTGTGTATTCAAGAATAAATGAGCAACATGTTCATTATAAACCTTTGTGGTGAGTGTCTTTAGATTTCATTTAATTTAGGTGACATTTGCTTTCTAGTATATTTGAGACTGACCAAGCGACTATCAATTTTATTGGTGGGTATTGTATTATGGATCATATTTATATTAGTAGTCATTTAGGAGAGAACTAATTTAGCTATTTTCTATCTTTTAAGAGATGATTCAATGCTTTATTATATATTTGGGATAATTGAGTGACATTTTTATTATGACCCCTTAGCAAGTATTTAACCATGGACCCAAGATAGGGTTTTCATTTATTGTAATAATTTAATTCGAGGTCGCAATGAAGTGAGAAGCCAAATTGGATATGAGATCCCTTACTGATAACCACTCAACGTTTTTGAGCATGCTTAGGTTTAATAGATGATATGCTCATTACAAACCTCCTTTTGATTATCACATGATGGACATTGTCTAACTTGGTGGGTCCATGCTTGTTGGCATTACCCACCTAGTGTTTTTTTGTGCATTCAAGAATAAATGAGCAACATGTTCATTATAAACCTTTGTGGCGAATGTTGCATTATGGACCTCATTTTCCCTATTGATTTGTGTGGGAGAACCAATTATGTGACTCACCACTCTTAAGAGATGGGTCATTGCCTTTTTGTAAGCATAGTCTAGCTATTCTATATTTTTTCCTTTTTTCATTATAATTTGACAATACAATTATTTGTGAGATTGTAATTTTTAGTTGTTTAAATTTCATTTTCGAATGCATAAATAGATTTAGTGTCATGAAATTTTTTTGGGAACCTTAGATTGTGTACATTACACAGCTTAAACTTACAATTCAACAAATTCCTACTAGATTTTAAGCAAAATTTGCCCAAAAGATACCCCAAAAACAAAAACCTATAATATTTAGACTACTCTCTTTAATATATCTAAAAATAGCGAAAACAACATATTATAAACCCAACTATTAAATCACAATTTTTTTTCTAAGTAAGTCTATTCTATTATTCACATTAAAGGAGTACATTTACAACATGACGAGCAAAAAGAACCAGTTGTCCAGTAGGAAACACAACATGGAACAGAGAGGTGTTCAAGAACAAAGAGGTTGACCCAGACCATGTTTTGCAGTCCCGTGTAGGGGAACTAGAGGAGCACATTTTAGCCTTTCTGAGCTTAACTAGATTTACAAAACAAACACCCATGACCTCGACATAACAGCATATACAAAAAATTATCAGTATTGACAAAATGCCCTCGCTATTGGGCCGCATAACCTGAAAAGAAGCTGCATTGCTTGGATTAGGCTTCAGGAACCTCCTCCACAATCTTGCACCACCCAACATCAGCCAGGTCCTGAGCATGGACCTCCTCTTTCGCAGTCGAACCCGGGGGCACAGGCTCCATCATTGCGTCATTGACGTTACTGGCCGGCATCTCCATAGCTCTCGAAGAACCTGCAATTGGCATCGAAACTGTTCCCTGGTCCTCCCGTTGAACACTGGATTCGCCCTCTTCTTGGGCTTCCTCGAGAAAAAGCACAGATACATGGGCAATGATCTGAGGATGGTTCAGGGAGCAGCTGAAAGTGAAGATTGCAGAACCGAAGGAGGGCGAGGACGAGGAACCTAGAGAGCTGGGTTCAAGAAATTGGCTGGGCCTCAGAATGCTCTCTCTTCCGTTGCGTGTGCTATGGTGCTGACGAGAAGTAGCATCACCGGAAGAAGGGCGAGAAGGCGCACACCGAGAGGTGCCTCTGCGGTTGAGCATTCTTTGGCGGAGCCGAGGCATGACAACAGGACAGAACAGAACACCTTTCCGAATTGCAGAATAGACCACCGGAGAGATATGTCTAAGACCATACACACAGACTAACGGACGGGAGCCCAAAACAACCGCGAGAGTCAGGAAATGGATAGAGGCTTCGAGCTAGCTGAGCCAGAGCCCAACCCATACAACACAAGAAACAACAAAGTAAACACATGGCAGATTCTAGTTATAATGCACCTTCCCCTGCCTCGAGATGCTCCCGCCATAACTGTGGCATTCATGGGACCCGAGATCCAAAGCAAGACATCGCGTGCAGAGGTGAATGGTGTATTAATGCCTCCATTATGCGTTCCTTTAAACCAGGTGATACCCACCTGCTTGTGACCCTCCCTCCACATGGAACCGACTCCTTTGTATGGGGATGGCAGGTGGGGGGATTTTCACAACCCACTCCAGTCCCATCACCATGAATGCGTCCTTATACACCCACATCCGGGGATTAAATCACAAAATTTATTTAAAACCAATCTAATTATTTATAATAATAATTAAATTTAAAATCATAACATTATTAAATATCAACTAAACTTATATTCCACGTTAGTTTATAAAACCTTTTATGTAAAATATACCTTTCCTTGACACTCTTTCTTAAATAAACTAACAAAACAAATTCACAAAAATCTTTACAATCCAAACAACAATCTCTCACATAAAAGTACAATTTTAAAATAATAGAGTTTGTAAAATAATTAAATAAATAAATCATAATTTAAATAATATATTTTTTGTGAATTTATAATTGTATTATCTCAAATTAACCAAATCACATTACATTATTCATATAACCATATGTAGAAGATATACTTATCTAACCAGTTTCAATCTACCACATGGGAAATCATTTAAATATATAAGGAAAAGGTGCATAGTCCACGATGTGTGTAGTTGTTTCAAAATAGTACTTCCTACTACTACCCAACAAAAAAGGAAACTTATAACATGCATAGAAAAGGTTCTGGAGTCTGAAGAAGCCGATGGTTAAAATATTACCAAGGTTCTCATGCAAAGTGTTGTGGGGTATTAGAGCACCACCAGGGTTGACTAGTAACAAAATAGGTGACAACTCATTGTGTTCGCTAATGACCCCTACACAACAATGGGCTATGAAGATATCCTCCTGCTTAAATTGAAATTTCTTGAATTTGTAGTTGCGTGAGACCCACTACACATTAAAGACAAATTGTCTCCTACAACACTAAGGCTGCCATCCTCCTGATGAAATGCAATGAGGATTGTGATAGTAATTTCCCCAAGTAACAAAATTCCTCCTATCAACATCCTTTAGTTGACCATCTCACTTGCGAGACATCCTCCTTGAGATGGGGACAAGCTCATTTTCCTCCAGAGGTTACATAAGAATAATCTAGAAAAATCATCACAACATACAACTTGGACAGGCTGCATATTAATAAGGGAGGTAATTTTCTTTCCTATGCATTTATTGTTAGCTCATCAGTGGGGTCACAAGCACGCCCCCCGATCCCCTGTCAGCTTCCACCTCAATTAGGGATCATATGTCCTCATCTAGAATAACTTGCAACGAATCCTCTCATCTCTATTGATTCTCTATGAGTTAGGCTTCATTTAGACATAGATCTTGTCGTGACATCCTAGATTAGCAAGAGAGTCAATGAATTTATTACTTGTTCTACTAGAATGTTATGTAATAACAAAGTTAATGGAAAGGGGCATCTCCTGAATATCAGAAATCATATGTTATAACCTCCATCTCTTAGACAATTTTGATGTGGGGTGTTATTGATGGTTTTTTGAGTAGTCATGATAACCCGTTGGGATTCCCCATCAATTTGAAGTTTAGAATATTTAGCTTCAATAGTTATTCTCAATCCTCACTCTAAAGCTATAAATTTTGCTACATTGTTTCTATGGATGCCATAATTTGTTGCGTACACTTATAGAGTATTGTTGTTCCAGTCTTTGAAAGTGCCCCCATATCTTGCCAAAACAGGATTTCCTTTAGATGCACCATCAAAGTTAAGCTTGATGAAGCCCTTTGGGGGAAGGTTAAAGAAAGATGGAGATGGACTATGAGATCTCCAATGTATTCAAAATCTCAACCTCTTGTCAGTTTACCTTCTAGTCATCTGAAGACCATGACTAGGAGATCATAGTCTCCCAGATATGCTTTATAATAATATCTCAGATTGTGTTAGTAGTCTATTTCTTACCCTGGAAGATCCTTCTATTACGCCCCTTCCACATTGCCCACATGACAAAACCATTGATCGAAGTCCAAGCTTGTTAACCACTGGATTTTTGAATAGATTAAATCAGCATGGGTCTAGAGTTTCCATCAGGCTATCGATGTTGCGATCAATATGTATGAAGAGAGACAAAACACAAGCCCAAATAGAATCAACACAATGGCATGAATTTAGAACATGTTCCATGGTTTCATTCTGATTCCAACGCAATGAACAAATAGATTGTCCTTGAAATCATTTTCTTTGAATGTGATCTCGGCAGTACCTGATGACCTACCAACAAATTATATGCTTCTTAAGCATGAACATTCCTTTCAATTGGTATCCCCACCTAAGTTTATCAATGTAACAACCTCAGTGAAAATTCCATGTAAAAATATATAAATACCATAGATGATGGGACACGTATTCCAAGCTGAATGTTGGGCAGGACA
Source organism: Pinus taeda (assembly GCA_000404065.3). Lineage (NCBI taxonomy): Eukaryota > Viridiplantae > Streptophyta > Pinopsida > Pinales > Pinaceae > Pinus > Pinus taeda. Next base: position 59,286 of record APFE031414755.1, on the reverse strand, counting down.
TCCTAAGGGTGTGTTCATTTGGTTGTTTATGGCTAAGGAAATTGGCAAAGGCAATGGCTAAGGTTTTGGAAAGGCATGAGGCATTAATTGACATTTCATTTATGAAAATAAAGGAAATTGGGAGAAAAGGTAGGTAAAAGGTCATAGGTTGCATGTGAGGAGGAAAATAATGGAAAATGAAGAAAATAGAGGCCTCATTAATAAAAAGGCTTATGAGGATCAGTTGAAAAGATTCTTCCTTTAAGTGTGAACCTTTTGTCAGTTTAGCTTTGGAGCTCTCTAATTATTCTCTCTCTCTCTTTCTCTCTCATACCCTTGGACACTTAGAGTTTTCTTGGATCACTTTGGCATTGGAGCAAGAAAGGAAAAGAAGGCAAGAGGAAGCAAAGATCAAGCACAGAAAGGTAGGATCAAGAAACTACAACAAGTTTCATTGCAGGTATCAACTTGCATGTGTATTTTCCTTGCTAGATTTCGCATGCATGGGATTGCATGTGTTTTTTTTTTACCATGGCATGGATTTTTCCATGTGTGATAGTATTTTCAGCCTAGCCTTGCCATTTCTTGATAGCTTTGATGAGATGGGTTTTCTCATGCGGTTTGTGTGGGATGGCCAGATTGGATTCGAAGCTATGTGGTGGATCTCCGAATTGACAAACACATGGTGGTAGTGGTCCTTGAGCCGGACTGAGGATGCACAAAGCCACTAGCCTAGTAACCCTTGAACCGAACTGTGGTTGCGGTAAATCCAGATTGCGTGCCTTGGTGGGCCTAGGAATCCTTGCTTGTGAATGGCGAGATATACAGTAAAGCCAAGAGGTGGATTTTCTCTCTGTTCGGCCTAGTGATTCCAGGATGGAATGTACGGTAAAGCCTGGAGAGTATGTCTCAGTGTAGGGCCTAGTGATCCCTAGATCGGACTGCAAATGCATGATAAATCCTGAGAGACTAGGAGGCACTCATATTCCTAACGATGTAGGTGGAGAACACCAGTGGCATCCACATTGATTGGTGTTTTTTATGTGTTTTATGAGTCTCACATATATGCTTGGAATATGGCACGAGGGTGATTCGCTGAAGAGAGACTTGGCTCAGCCAATCTATGGTCGGATGGAATGTGGTAGTCCCATTACAGTTGGTTCATTGCATTTATTAATGATAAATTCATTCCCTTGATTTTCATGTGTAAAAGTACTGATGTATACATGGATTTCGATGGCTGATATGTCCATTGTATTTTTGTTCCTATTATGCTAGTTATATGTATATTTTGTGACAACATCTATGTATGCCTCTTAGCATGTTTTTATTTGTATATGAATGGATAATGTATCTATGATCTAATAAATGATAAGGCAACAAATGACATGAGGAAACAATCGTTCATAGCAATTCTCAGATAAGTATGAGATCTCTACACTTAGTTCTGTTGTTTATACTTGTAGATTACATGTTGATAATATGTTTGATAAAATGGCTTTCATGGCTAGTAGGGGTTTGGTTATGCTCTTGTTAAACTTATTGCTTTTGCATCCTTGTTTCCTTGTATTCTTACCAATTTTAAGTGATTATTCCATTCTGGGTAGTGTCCCAGCTCTAGGCCGAAAAAGGTAGCTCAATTCCCGGAATGCTAGCAAACAGAGCGTTTGTTTAGAGATTAACTTGCCTAGGTAGTGTCTAGGGAGCGTTACTCTGCCCTAGGTTTCTCAAAGAATAGTAAGGCATAGGGACAAGCTATCTGAGTGGATGACTTGTCTCCTAAAGGTCCTGTGGACGATGTTGGATGACTGTGCTTGATGTTCTGTCGATTCCACTTCCTTAAGGTCACCTAGGAGGTCGAATCTAATCATAGTAGCCTCTCGTCTCATGTTTACCCCAGTTGGCATGGTTACTTGGGTGGATGTGGGAGGAGGGTGTTATAGAGTGGTATAAAACCATGGTTCATCTCTCGAATTGGATGGGAAGTGTATTGATCATGCATGCATGTCAGTTGCCTGTGCGTCTCTTACACTTTCATACCATGAGCTTGTTGCATTGCTTGATGCTTAACTATGGTTGTAGTATGGTTATCATGTGGAATTTGATATTGATTTTGTGGAATGCATTGTCATAAGTATGTGACTAAATGTATATGGATTATATGTCGCTTATATTTTGATTTTATGTCGTCTACTTACATCCTTGTATGCTAGGCTACATTCTTGTAGGTTTGATTACATGTATCAATCATGTAGGTTGATTACAAGAATTGATCAATTATGCTTGACTACATGCATTCATGCGTATGTGTAGTTGATTAGGTATTGCTTATGCATGTTGATGGTTGCATGTGACAATGTGTACAATGGAGTAATGGTTGTTTTCATGCATGAGGTCATGGTTTGTGAGGTTGATATGGGCATGCACTGATGACTAGACTCTAGCTAGAATGATGTGTATATGGTTTTGTACTCATGTGTTATATGTCTATATGCAGTTGTTATGCATGTATGGTATTGGTTAGAGTTATGCATGAATAGTAGGTTAAAAATGCCTTGTGAAGTCATTGTATGCAATTTAGGTCATCATGGTGCTACTGGTTGTTATGATGCTAATGTGTTGGTTGAGATAGAGCAGAAGATGCAGATCATCATAATGAAGTTGCAAAATTAGACTTTGGGGTAAGAGCAGATCACCATACATGTATTGTATGTGGGCATCCAGGTATGTAAGTTAATGATTTTTATATGCATTAGGTTTATGTACATGTCTTTTGATGTTATGGTTACATTCCTCATGGACGTTAGTTGATTAGTGTAGTTATATGCACATGTGTCAGATATTCAAGAATGATAGTAACCTGTAGTTGTATGCATTGCTATTCTTGTTTTATATTAGATAACCTGATGAATACGTTATATGTTGATGAGCATGTTATAGGTTAACTTCTTGTTGTTATATGACATTTAGCTTGATGATTAAGGTATATGTTGTTGATGAGCATGATATATAGCTTATAGTTGTTATATGCTAGTAACTGGGTGATTAGGGTTATTTCATTAATATTTTGACGTCATATGTATCATGCTAAGTTGGACTTGCCTATGCAGATGGTTAGGGTTACGATATTCAGGTATGAGCCGAGATATTTTTGATATGGTGATGTACTAATCTAGATTGACTTTGCATATGTTGAATGTTAATTGTGTATGAGTTATGATGTAAACATGTTAGCTAGTGACTATTTTGGATATCATGACCTTATTTTTGTTTGGGTTAATATATTGTGAAGATATATCGTGCTAATATAGATTGATTGTGCAGACAAGATAGCCTCCCCCGATATATGTTAAAGTATGAGTTTTCTTATGTCATATATTTTGGTGCTTGGTTGTTTGATTATGACGCCTATTTGGTGTTTGAGTGTTTGGTGCCTAGTTGATTTATTTAACATTGTGTGTTTGCAAGTTGGTTGAACGTTTGATGAATTTCATATGAGTATGTGTTCCAATGATCTTGCTTTAAGATGGTTTTACTAACACATATCTGTTGAGACAATTAATATGTACTTGAGTGTAGTAGGTGATAGTTGTAGCATTATATCTAATGACTATGAGTTGACTATGGATTATGACATGATTGTTTGTAAAAGTTGATTTCAAATGGATAGATATAATTGTCTTGATATTTGGAACATGTGGTTGACATGTGTGAGAAGTTGTAGGAGACATGCTTGGTATTAGCGTGACGAGGTAATAATTGATGTGTTTATATAACTAACAGTTGGGTGACGTGACAGTATATAGTAAGACTCAGTTGCAACAGGGTAAAGGTAAAAGAAAGGAATCAGGTAAGAATTCCTTTGGCTATGTTTGGAAACCATAATTCCAAACGAACAAGTGCTTTGCATATAGGGAGTCTTCTTAACCTTGATTTTGTTTGACATTATGTGGATATTTGCTAGATTCATGAACATGTACTTGACAGGTATATTAGCTAGTCTTTAGTTATAGGTGGATCTGTCAAAGGATTGGAGTCCCTTGAGAGATGGTGTGGATGTGTTCAGTTGCAAGCAACGTGCTTGGCACAACAAGATAAGGTAACTGATGTATTGTTATGTTTATTTATACACTGATAGTTATCTGTTTATGGAAATATGATGTAGGGGACTACATGGCAAAGAGAGGTTTCCATGAAATCTTGAAGAAGGCTCTGGTTGAGTTTCCTTTGGAACCATGGAGATTGAGTCAAGATGTTTGTTGTTAATCTTGTGCTTTTGGTCTTTTAAGATTTGTTGAGATTGATTTGTGATTTTTCTATGTCTAGTGCATGATCATGCCACTTTGTTTGCGGAGTCATGTTGTTATTGGTTTTCATGGTTTTCTCTTGTTTTCTTCTTGTTCTTGCCTTTTATGTTTGGAGTCTTGGAAATTGGTTGGGAAAGAGGAAAGTTAATGGAGCTCGAGGAGAGTTGTGTGGTACTCAATGGGTAATGTAATGTAGGAGCATGAGGCTTGATGACAAAAGGCTTCGATTTTATTCCAAAAATCCAAAAGACATTTACAAGCAAAGGAGTGGGATCCTTTAGCTATCACTTTACAAAGTTTTCTAGATAGGATTTGAGCTAGAATATAGGGATTTGAATGATTTTGTAATTAATTCAAGTAGTTTATACTTAGTTGAGGTTATCGAGGAGAATATCATGCAGAGTAGGTATTATCTAGGGTTAGACAGATTCGATCCATTGATTGAGGATCTGATTGTTTGTATGTACTAGTATTTATGTAAGTTTTGAATTATTGTAAGGGGATTTGGCTGGATTTGGATGAGGAGGATTCGATTGAAAAAAATTGAAATATCTTTGTGTCTCTGTGTATTCTGTTAATGTATGGTAAATCTCGGAGGGTTGAAATTCCTTCGAAATTTCTTTGAGTTCTGTTGATTTCCAATTTGGCCTTTTAGAATTAGATTCTGGATAATTTTGTGTAATCGCGTTAAAACCTTCATTCCTTGTGTTTTGAAGTAATTTGGTTGTGTTTCAAAGTCCCGAAGAATATAACTTAGAACCAGTCTAAACCTGACGGAAGTCCAATTTCTTGGCGAAACGAGGAAAACCTCGACAAAAGTTGTGAGAAACATTAGGAAACGACCGGAACCATCTGATCGAAAGGCACAGATCTAATGGTAACTGCGTTGAAAAGTGAACGAAGGTTAATATAATTTTCGGAGGTGATATGTTATGAATTGCAGTTTAATCCTTTGAGTTCTGGATCAATCGCAACCGTCCGCTTGAAGGAGGCCGATCTGACAGCAATCATGTGGTTAACATGCACGGGGTTTAATTTGGAAATCGAACACGATATTGTATAAATTGTGATTTAATCCGTTGAAGTTTGGATCGATCCCAGTTGTTCCCTATGAAGTGACGAGATTCAACAGATATCGTGTCGGAACAAGAACAAGATTTAATCTAGATTTCGGACCCGAGAAAATATAAACTGCAGCTTTGTTTCCTTTCGGTTCCATGAGAAAGGTAAAGATTTGTGGAAAAGGTGGATGCAAGAAGTTTATGAACGTATGTGTTATTTATTTTCGGTTTTGTGGGAAAAGTGAAGATTTGGTATATTTCGGGTAATTTTAACAATTCTGCTATATTAGCAGAATAACTACATTTAGAGGCGGATGACTGAAACTCTAAAGGAAATCCGAGAAGAACTAATCAGGGCAGCTTGTTGACACTAATCAAGGTCCCAAAGAGCAGAGAAAGAAATCCAACATGGCTTTTAGAGTTGGAGGAAGACATGGTGAAAGAAGAGGAAGACCAGTTGCAAATGCTGAATTGTTGGAAGCTATGCAACAGATGCAAGCTAGATTGGAAGCAGTGGAAATGGGAAATCAAGGAGATGCAGGTGATGGAGATGTCAGTGAGCCTGAAGCTGAAGCTACAGAAGCAGAGGAACCTACAGAAATTACTCCTGAAATGAGATTCTTTAAATTAGTGTTAGGATCCACATCTAAACTCAGACTTGAGGGTTCAATTTATGCAGGAGTTTTTAAACCCTGGGGAGTTGATAGACTAGATTAATAGCATGGATAAATTCTCTGATTATGAAGAAATGGAAGAAGGAAAGAGAGTAAAGTTTGCTGTCACAAAATTTAAAGGACATGCAACACTTTGGTGGGATGGAGTGCAGGCAGAAAGAAAAAGACTTGGTAAGAAGCCAATTATAAATTGGAGCAGGATGGTGGCAAAGTTGAGAGGTAAGTATTTTCCAAGTGATTATCAACAGAAATTATTTAGACAGATGCAGAACCTTAGAGAGAGGTCTTTGACAGTGAAAGAATACATAGAGGAATTTTACAAAGTGAGCATAAGAGCTAGACAAATTCAAGATACATATGAAAAGGTTGCAAGATACATAAATGGTCTCAAAATGGAGATCCAAGATGAGATAAGTTTGATGTCTCCTAAAAAAGTAGAACAGGCTTATCAAATGGTATTGAAAGTTGAAGAAAAACTCATAAGGAAGCAATTTGCCAGAAGTAGAGGTACTTTCCGAGGAAGGGGAAGTCAAGGTGGTAGAGGAAGATCTACAACACCTAGAGATGGAGCTAGCAGTAGCTCAAGTCAACATACACCCATAGAAGGTGATGAAAGTGGCATAAGGAGTTTTTTCAGAGGAAGAGGAGGCAGAAGCAGAGGAAGAGAAATTAGATGTTATAGATGTAATAAGTTGGGACACAGAGCCTATGAGTGCCCATAAAACATAGGAACAAATCAAAGAAATGTAATTGTTGTTGAGACTAAAGGGGAAGTAGAAAAGGTGACAGAAGAAGAGAATGTACCAGAGAAAGGGGAATCTTTGGTAGTTAATTTTTTTTTGTTAAAGCCGGCAAAGGAAGTTGTTGAACCAACACAGAGAAAGATTTTCTTCAGGACAATGTGCAAGGTTCAAGGAAAATGTTGTCAAATGATAATTGATGGTGGTACTACTGATAATTTTGTCTCTAAAGAAGTGGTGGAGAAGTTGAAATTAAAGACAAAGAAACATCCAACACCTTATTAGGTGTCATGGCTTCAAAAAGGACATCAGTTGTTAGTGAATGAACAATGTGAAGTGGAGTTGTAGTTGGGAAAATACAAAGACAAAATTCTGTGTGATGTGATGCTTATGGATGTGTGTCACATATTGTTGGGAAGACCTTGGCAATATGACAGAGAAGCTATGCATGATGGGAAAAAGAACACATACAAATTTGGTAAAGATGGTGTTAATAATACATTGTTGCCTATGGAAGAGGAGGATACATCAAGAAACTCTGATCCAAAGACCCCATTGCTTAGAGGAAAGGAATACCTGTAGTAGATTGAAGAGGATAAGGTAAGTTTTGCATTGATTTGCAAACCCAAGGTAATAATGACTTCCACTAAAATTTCTGATTTGCCAATTGAAATTCAAGAGATGCTGGAGAATTTTTGTGATATCATTGTAGATGATTTGCCTAATGAGTTACCACTCATTAGAAAAATCAGTCATCATATAGATTTGATTCCAGGAGCAAATCTACCAAATAAAGTAGCTTATAGGATGACACCCACAGAAAATGAAGAAATCAGAAAACAAGTGCAGGAACTGCCAGATAAAGGACTGATTAGAGAGATTTGAGTCCTTGTGCAGTGCCAACAGTGTTGACTCCAAAGAAAGATGGAGGCTGGGCAATGTGCACTGATTCAAGAGCACTCAACAAAATAACAATCAGGTACAGATTTCCTTTACCTAGAATTGAAGATTTGATGGATTGTTTAAGTGGAGCTAGATATTTTACAAAGTTGGATTTAAAAAGTGGTTATCATCAAATAAGAATTAGAGAAGGAGATGAATGGAAAACTGCTTTTAAAACAAATGAGGGATTGTATGAATGGATGGTGATGCCTTTTGGGTTATCAAATGCTCCTAGTACATTTATGAGGCTTATGAATGAAGTGTTGAAAGAATTTATTGGTAAATTTGTAATAGTATATTTGGATGATATATTAGTTTACAGCAGATCTAAAGAGGAACATCTGAGAAATCTGAATTATGTCTTACAGAAGCTGCAAACAAAAAAGTTATTGTAAATCTTAAGAAATGTTCATTCATGAAGGAAAAGTTGGTATATTTGGGCTTTGTTGTTTCTGCTGATGCATTAAAGATGGATCCAGAGAAGATCAAGGCAATCATGGAGTGGCCTTCACCAAAAATTGTTTGAGGTAAGAAGTTTTCATGGTCTTGCTAGTTTTTATAGGAAATTCATAAGGAATTTTAGTAAGATCAATGCTTCTATTATTGACACTATAAAGAAGGATAATTAGCCATTTAAATGGACTACTGAAGCAGAGAGGAACTTTTAGCTGTTGAAAAGGAAGATCACTGAAAAACCTATTTTGATTTTGCCTGATTTTAACAAACCTTTTCAAGTGAAATGTGATGCTAGTGGAGAAGCTATTGGCAGTGTTTTAAGTGAGGAGAACAGACCTGTAGCTTATTTCAGTGAAAAACTAAATGAGACAAAGAAGAAATATTCTTCTTATGATAAGGAGTTTTATGCAGTTGTATAGTCATTGAAGAAGTGGAGACATTACTTGATGTCTAAGGAGTTTTTACTTTATTCAGACAACCATGCATTGCAGTATATTATGCAACAGCCAAAACTTAGTCAGAAGCATGCAAAATGGGTAGAATATCTTCAAAGTTTTAATTTTGTATTAAAACATATAACTGGCCAATCAAACAAGGCAGCAGATGCCTTAAGTAGAAAAAGTATTTTAGTTCAAGAAAGTCAAATTCAAGTGTTGGGTTTTGATTTTCTTAAGGAATTATATGAGAACGATTTAGATTTTAAAGAGGCATTTGAAGCTTGTAAAAATCCTGTTTTGTTAGACAGAAGTAAGTGGCTAGATTTTTTCTTGCAAGAAGGATTGTTGTTTAGAAGAAATCAAATGTGCATACCAAATTGTTCTATGAGAGAAAATTTAATCAAGGAGAAACATAGTGGTGGAATTGGAGGACAATTTGGTGTAGACAAGACTTATGAGTAGGTGATTCGGTTTTATTTCTGGTCGAAGATGAGATCAGAAGTGGAGAAGTATGTGAGAAATTGTAAAGTCTGTCAGTATGCAAAGGGAAGGAGCCAAAACACAGGTTTGTATGTTCCATTACCTATTCTAGTTAGACCTTGGGATATGGTAAGTATGGATTTTGTTTTGGGTTTACCAAAAACTCAAAGAGGTAATGACTCAATTTATGTTGTGGTAGACAGATTTTCTAAAATGACACATTTTATTCCATGTTAGAAAACCAGTGATGCTACTCACATTGCTAAAATGTTTTTTAAGGAGATTGTAAGGTTGCATGGGTTACCTAAGAGCATTGTCTCAGACAGGGACAACAGATTTGTTGGTCATTTTTGGAGGACCTTATGGAAGAAACTTGGTACTAAACTGAGTTTCAGTTTAGCTTATCATCCTCAGACTAATGGACAGACTGAAGTTGTCAATGGAAGCTTGGGTAATCTTCTGAGAAGTCTTGCAGGTGAACATCCAAAACAGTGGGATCAAATTTTGGTACAATATGAATATGCTTATAATGATTCTCCTAACAGGAGTACAGGGCAGAGTCCATTCCATATAGTTTATGGAATGCACCCAAGAGGAGTGTTTGAATTGAGATACTTGGGAAAAGCTCAAATGAGAAGTGCTAAAGGAGAATATTTTTCTTCAAAGATTCAAGCAATACATGAACAGGTAAAACAACAGTTACATGATAGCAACATAAAGTACAAGAGGAGAGCAAATTTGAAAAAGAGAGAAGTTAATTTTGAGGTTGGAGATTTGGTTCTAGCACACCCGAGGAAGGAAAGATTTCCAAAAAGGGAGTATAACAATTTAAAATTTAAGAAAATTGGACCATGCAGAGTCTTGAGGAAATATTATGCAAATGCATATGAAATTGAATTACCCCGTGATATTGGAATATCTCTAATTTTCAATGTTATTGATTTGTATAGGTATGAAAGTGGAAATGCAGATGATACAACAGAAGACAAGGAAGAATACGAGGTTGATTGGGTAAATAGTTACCTACAGCAAAGGCATTGCAGCCATAACAGATTTTGGATAAGAGAGTGTTTAAAAGGACAAGGGGACAAGATTACTTTCAGTATTTGGTCAAATGGAAGGATCAACCAATTGCTGATGCTACCTAGATGACACATGCCATGCTACAGAAGTTGCACAGTTCTGTAGAAGAGCTCATGGACAGGAGCCCATGAAGAATTTTGTCCTCAGGAGTCTATTGTAGGAGCATGAGGCTTGAAGATAAAAGGCTTTGATTTTATTCCAAAAATCCAAAAGCCCAAAAACAGTTTACAAGCAAAGGAGTGGGATCCTTTAGCTGACACTTTACAAAGTTTTATAGATAGGATTTAAGCTAGAATATAGGGATTTGAATGATTTTGTAATTAATTCAAGTAGTTTAGACTTATTTGAGGTTCTCGAGGAGAATATCATGCATAGTAGGTATTATCTAGGGTTAGATAGATTCGATCCATTGATTGAGAATCTGATTGTTTGTATGTACTGTTACTTATGTAAGTTTTGAATTATTGTAAGGGGATTTGGCTGGATTTGGCTGGATTTGGCTGAGGATTTGATTGAAAAAAATTGAAAAATCTCTGTCTCTGTGTATTCTGTGAATGTATGGTCAATCCCGAAAGGTTGAAATTCCTTCAAAATTTCTCTTAGTTCTGTTGATTTCGAGTTTGGCCTCTTAGAATTAGATTCTGGATAATTTTGTGTTATCGCGTTAAAACCTTCATTCCCTATGTTTTGAAGTAATTTGGTTGTGTTTTGAAGTCCTAGAGAATATAACTTAGAACCAGTCTAAACTTGGTAGAAGTCCAATTTCTTGGAGGAACGAGGAAAACCCTGACAAAATTCGTCAAAAACCTTAGGAAATGACCTGAACCATCCGATCGATAGGCATAGATCTAATGGTAATCGCGTCGAAAAGTGAACGAATGTTAATATAATTTTCGGAGGCGATATGTTATGAATTGAAGTTTAGTCCTTTGATTTCCGGATCAATCGTAGCCGTTCGCTTGAAGGAGGCCAATTCGATGCAATCGCGTGGTTAACATGCACAGGGTTTAATTTGGAAATCAGACGTGATATTGTATAAATGGTGATTTAATCCATTGAAGTCTGGGTCGATCCCAGCCATTCGCTATGATGTGATGAGATCCGACGGATATCACGTTGGAAGAAGCACAATATTTAATCCAGATTTTGGACCCAAGAAAATATAAACTGCAACTTTGTTTCCTTTCTATTCTGTGAGAAAGGTAAAGATTTGTGGAAAAGGCAGACACAAGAAGTTTATGAACGTCTGTGTTATTTCTTTTCGGTTCTGTGGGAAAAGTGAAGATTTGGTATATTTCAGGTAATTTTAACAATTTTGTTATATTAGAAAAATAACTACATTTTAAGGCGGATGACTGAAACTCCAAAGGAAATCTGAGAAGAACTTCCACCTGCGCTTGAAGAGATCATTACTAGATTTGAACGATTATCCCTTAAACCTGCAACCAGACCACCATAATGTAAGACATTGATGAAGCTCGTTGCATGAGTAAGTACATCAGAAGGTAAGACTATGACAGTCAGTTGGAATGGTTGGGTCTATTGCGGTAAATGGACGGTGGCAGTACAGTCATGGGAAAGGTAACTAGAAAAGGTACTGTAAATGGATCTAAGGTATTAGTTTCCTTGCCTATGTTGGGAACGATTTTTCTCAATGTTGTGTATGAAAAAAGGAAGTTCTATTAACATTGACCTTGGTATTTAGTAATTATGCTATGATCATGATTATGTTGAATGTTTATACATGTAGGTGTGTATGTATGTCATGTTTGACAGGGTCGTCATGGATGATGATTATTAATGCTAGCATTTATATGTATACATGTATGTATGTATGTCGTTGTTTGAAAGGATGATGATTTTTCTCTGCTAATGCTTATGTATACGTATGTATGTGTCCATGTATCTATGTCACTATCCGACAGGGTCATCAGGAATCGTTTTTGTGGAGGAATGATTTCTTACACAGGCAAATGACATGAAGAGGTTCCTGGCCTTATGAGGAATCAATTGGGAAGAGAAGTCATGACAAATATATGAGGTCAGTATCATGTGGTTATGAGTTGATATTATGTGATTATATTATGTCTATGTTATGGATAGGTTATACCAAAGGATACATCAACAAAGTGAAAGCAGTGTGGTCTATGACATGTTAGGATAAGCATGAATAAGACACTGGAAGCAAGGTTTCTTGGTAAGGACAGTGTGGTTTTAGATGTGTGGTAGTACTGTTGTGCATATGTTGTATATGTTGTACATGTTTCATCTGTGATGATTGTTGGCATGCAGTATTGTGCATATGTAGTGTGTGTACATGTTGTTTATGCAATATTATGTACAAGGTGTTAGTACAAATAATGTTGTATGAATGTTGCATATTTAGTGCTGGGTATATATGGTGCTATGTACATGTTGGACATACGGTGTTGTGTACATATTGTACTGTGTGCATGATGGATATACAATGTTGTGTACATATGGTGTTGTGTACATATTGTATTGTGTGCATGATGGATATGCAGTGTTGTGTGCATATGGTGTTGTGCACATGTTGGATATGAAGCGTTGTGTACAAATGATGTTATGCACATGTTGGAAATGTAGTGCTATGTACAAGTAGTGTTGTGTGCATGTTGTACATGTGGTGCTATGTGCATATGGTGTGGTGTGCATGATTGTACAAGTGGTGCTGTGTACATGTTGTACAAGTGGCGTTGTGTGCAGGGGGTTCTGTGTACATGTCGTGCATGTGGCGCTGTGTACATGTGGTGCCACATACATGTTGTGTGTATGGTATAGTATACATGTGGTATTGTGTACATGTGGTGTTGTGTACACGTTGTGCAGGTGGTGCCATGTACATGTGATGTTGTGCACACGTTATGCAGGTGGTGTTGTGCACACATTGTGCAGGTGGTGCATTGTACAGGTGGTACTATGTACATGTTGTACATATGGTACTAGTGTACATGTGGTATTGTGTCCATGTGATACATGTTGCATTGAGGGTATGTGGTACTATGTGTGCGCATTGTATAATCATGGTATTGTGAGTTGTGTATTCTTGATGTTGTACTCTAGGTGTAGGTGCATGTATTGTGTCGTGTCATACATTGGGTGTAGGTGCATGTATTGTGTTGTGTCATACACTAGGTGTAGATGTATGTGTGGCATATCACGTGTGTACAAAATAAAGACAAAGGTAGAAGATAAGGATTGATGAAAGGATAATTATCAATATTTTATTATGCATGTGATTTATGAGTATGGTATATGATGATTATACATGATCTATGATTCTGGTTTATGATGATTACATGTGATCTATGATTTTAGTCTATGATGGCTACATGTGATTTATGATTCTAATGGTTATGTTTTGAGCTAACCTGATGTGATATTTTTATACATGTTGATTTGGTCAAATATGCTAGTTTGACTTGTTGTGACAGGAAGCGAACAAGATTGCAAATGTACCTTATTGGCAAGCTACCAATGAGGTATGATGTGAATTTATTTCAATTTATTTTAAATCTAATGGAAGTTATGTGCTTGGTACATGAACGCATGAGATGCCCAGTTGGGTAGTTGAAATCAACTACAAAAATTAGCAACAACAACAAAAGAAATTAGAACATGCAATAATATGTTGGTAAATCACTTCAGGAGCAAGGCCATTGTGGGACACTGGTAGCCAATAATGTCCATTGATTTCCATGGGAATGCTATGACCACTATGATGTGTTGAGGCAGGTATATGCCTTGGTTTTTTTATCTTCCGATGCAAGGAATCTTTGCCAAGTGATGGACTGTCCATGATGGGGGTGCCAACGGAACTTGGAAGGTGAGTGACTACATGGAAGGGGTGACCGGATTCCTGAGGGACTGTGTAGCAGAGAAGGGAAGGTGATGGATGGATTTGTTTTGGTCATTAGCATTTCCAGATGGAATCAGATGCACATTGTGAGTACGCCCCGAAACAATGAGCTGGTAATTGTTCATTGAGAGGACAAGTGGCAAGGGATTATAACGCTGGACATTAGATGCATATTTGACTTTGCAGTGGATTCTAGACTTCCTGGGATGGAGGTGGATCTTGGTATTAATTTGAGAGTCGAGGTGTAAGCCTTTGGATTCCCTTATTGTGGATGAAGGCATCATATTCTTTTATTTGCTAGTTGAGAAAATGTGCATGTGTACATATGCGTATATGTGGTTATTGTAAATACTGTAACAAGCTATGTTATAAAGCTCCAGTATGCGCTATGTTGTCATTTATCATGATATTTTGATTTTGAGCAAGTATTTCATTGTAAATATTGCAACGAGTTGTGTTATAAAGCTCCATGAGAAGTATGTTTTGTTTTCAACATTCATGTTGGTTATAGGTGTCATTGAACACCGAGGACGGTGTTCCCCCAAGTGGGAGGGTTATGTAACAACCCCAGTGAAAATTAGATGTAAAAATATATAAATACCACGGATGATGGGACATGTATTCCAAGTTGAATGTTGGACAGACATCCTAAGGGGGTGTTCATTTGGTTGTTTATGGCTAAGGAAATTGGCAAAGGCAATGGCTAAGGTTTTGGAAAGGCATGAGGCATTAATTGGCATTTTATTTATGAAAATAAAATAAATTAGGAGAAAAGGAAGGTAAAAGGTCACAGGTTGCATGTGAGGAGGAAAATGAAGGAAACTAATGGAAAATGAAGAGAATAGAGGCCTCATTAATAAAAAGGCTTATGAGGATCAATTGGAAAGCTTCTTCCTTTCAGTGTGAACCTTTTGCCAGTTCAACTTTGGAGCTCTCTCATTATTCTCTCTCTCTCATACTCTTGGACACTTAGAGTTTCCTTGGAGCACTTTGGCATTGGAGCAAGAAAGGTAAAGAAGGCAAGAGGAGGCAAAGATCAAGCATACAAAGGCGGGATCAAGCAGCTACAACAGGCTTCATTGTAGGTATAAACTTGCATGTGTATTTTCCTTGCTATATTTGGCATGCATGGGATTGCATGTGTTTCTTTTCTACCATGGCAAGGGTTTTTCCAGGTGTGACAATATTTTCAGCCTAGCCTTGCCATTTCCTAATAGCTTTAACAAGATGGGTTCTCTCATGCGGTTTGTGTGGGATGGCTGGATTGAATTCAAAGCTGAGTGGGGTGGATATCAGAATTGACAAACACATGGTGGTAGTGGTCCCTGAACCAGACTGAGGATGCAGAAATCCACTGGCCTAGTAACCCCTGAACTCGACTATGGGTTGCGGTAAAGCCAAATTGTGTGCCTTAGTGGGCCTATGAATCCTTGTCGATGAATGAAAGGATATACGATAGAGCCAAGAGGTGGATTTTCTCTTCATTGGGCCTGATGATTCCAAGATGGAATGCATGGTAAAGCCTGAAGAGTATGTCTCGGTGTAGGTCCTAGTGATCCTTGGATCGGACTGCGGATGCATGGTAAAGCCTGAGAGACTAGGAGGTACTCAAATTCCTCATAGTGTAGGCGGAGAACTTCAGTGGCATCCACATTGATTGGTGTTTTTGATGTGTTCTATGAGTCCCACATTTATGCTTGGAATATGGCACGGGGGTGATTGGTTGAAGAGAGACTTGGCTCAACCAATCTATGGCCGGGTGGAATGTAGTACTCCCATCACCGGTTGGTTCATTGCATTTATTATTGAGAAATTAATTCCCTTGATTTCATGTTTAAAAGTATTGATGTATACACAGATTTCAATGGTTGATATGTCCATTGTATTCATGTTCCTATTATGTTGGTTATATGTATATTTTGTGACAACAACTATGTATGGCTCTTAGTGTGTTTTTACTTGTATCTGAATGGATAATGTATCTCTGATCTAATAAATGATAAGGCAATAAATGACATGAGGAAACAATGGTTCATAGCGATTCTCATATAAGTATGAGATCTCTACACTTAGTTCTGGTGGTTATGCCTATAGATTACATGTTGATGATATGTTTGACGAAATGCTTGTCATGGCTAGTAGGGTTCTGGTAATAGTATTGTTCAACTTATTTATTTTGCATCCTTATTTCCTTTTATTCTTACCAATTTTAAGTGATCATTCCATTCTGGGTAGTGTCCCGGGCTCTGGGTTAAAAAAGGTGGCTCAATTCTCGGAATGCTAGCAAACAGAGTGTTAGTTTAGAGACTAACTCGACTGGGCAGTGTATGGGGAGCGACAGTGTCTGGGGAGCGTTATAACTCACATGGGCAGTGTCTGGGGAGCGTTACTCTGTCCTAAGTTTCTCAAACAACAGTAGGGCTTAGGGACATGTTGTCTAAGTGGTTGAATTGTCTCTTGAAGGTCCTATGGATGATGTTGGATGAGTGCGTTTGATGTTCTGTCGATTCCACTTCCTTGAGGTCACCTAGGAGGTCGAATCTGATCATAGCAGCCTCTCCCCTCATGTGTTACCCCGATTGGCATGGTTATTTGGGTGGATGTGGTAGGAGGATGTTACAACCAGTTTCTTGGATAGTGGGGATTTTGTGCACCTAAAGATCTTGGGCTAAGATGGGCCACTGTCTCATAGCTGGGTGATGAGGCCAATCATATTCATATTTCCATTCTCACCAGAAGGTGGAGTGATTTGTAGATTTCCATAAGTCAACTATTACTAGTCTTTGATGACCAGTAGTGAATTCCTTCAAGTCTCTAAGATCTGCTCAATCTCCTAAGTGGGGAGACTATTTCCAAGCTTCTTTCCAAAAGAGGGTTGTTCAACCATTTCATATCTCCCAAAAGGCATGGTCCTAAATTAAATGTTGATTTGCTTGGGCCAAATTCCATATTGAAGATATCACAAGAAAGACCATGGCTTAGGCACGCAATTTGTTTCCCTGTGAAGAGAAATTGTAATATTTTCCATCCCAAATTTGTTTCTAGAGGTTGTCACCCCCTTGAAGCCATCGCCACTATAATTTCTCTTGCGGGGTTTTGTTAAAAAATTACGGACCTCATAAATCTAATCCACTAGATGAATTTGGAATACATAATTTTTCCCATGCTACTAATGCCCATTTTTTTCAGGCTTTGCCTCACGCCATAAAAAATCTCTAAAGAGGGATAAAATAAAATTAAAGATGAGTTTTGAGGCAGTCAATGCTAATAGATGATAAATCAAGAGAGCTTGGAGGACTAATCTAAGCAAGACCAACCTATTAGCTAAGTTTAGAGATTTAAATGCCTGGCTACCCAACTTAACTAAAATTCTTTCTAGGATTCCTTGTCAATAGGACTCTTGTAAAGAATTTTCGACTAGGGGAATACTTAGATATCGTGTTGGAAGATTTCCAATATTAAAATCCAATACTCTAGCCAAATGATGTTGAATCATTGCATTTGTATTGATAAAATAGAAATTGGATTTATATCCACTTATCATTGTTCCCATTGCATCCATGAATTCATAGAGAATGAAGTGAGTGGCCCTTGTTTCTTTGAGAAAGGGCTGGCAGAAAAGCAAGATATCAATCAATTAAAAATATGGAAGATGAAATTCAGGAATGAACCACACAACTCACAAGTGAGACAAGTTGCACCTGGAGGCTGCCAAGAAGCACTGCTAAACATTCATTAATTAATCAAACAAGATTACACATATTTATATGATTACATTTTCGTTAGGGAGATCAAACAAACTCTTAAAAAATACTATCTAACACCTAAACAAAGACACAATCTAAACCACTCTTAACCACTTTCTCCATTATTTCCAAGTCTCCCCCTTAATGGAGAAAGGATTAATTTCCATGCCTAGTATCTCCCTAAACAATGCAAATTTCATCTCTCCAAGACGATTAATGAAAACGCTAGCATAATTTTCACAAGTATTACAATATATAAGAAAAATTTCTTTAGACTGTATCTTCTCTCTAATAAAATGAAACTGAGCATCAACATGCTATGTTCTTGCATGATAAACTAGATTATTTTCCAACTTGATTGAGCTCTGGTTGTCACATTTGATCATTGTAGCCTTCTTTTGTTCTTCTCCAACATTTTGAAGAACTCCACACAAAGATTTATGCTCTTCCTCAATGGATGACAAAGATATGGTGCATTTCTTCTTGCTACTCCATGAAACAATCTAGATCAATCTATGTTTGCTTATCCAAAGCATGCCTCTAATTTGGCTCTTAGTTATACCCTTTAACTCTAGCTCTAGCTTTGGCTCAGGTTACCAGGTCTTGTCCTAGCTATGGCTCTAGATTTGGTCGGTCACTCACTTATTCCCACAATTTAGAAGTCCACCCACTAAATTCTTAGCTCTAAGCAATCTCCAAATCTAAACTCTATAATCAAAATTCATTCCCCTCTCTCTCAAACTTGGAGAATTTCCATCTTACTAGTCAATGAAGCCTAGTCAAATCTTGATCTTCTTATTCAATGTGAGTCTAGCATGTTATGCCATCACATAACACTTCTATAAGGTGAATGTGGTCAACATTATTTTGCTAGGAATTATTTTATTTTGACATGGAAACAACTCCCTAGTGTCTACACATGCTTATAAGCATGTCATGGAGTTCTCAAGAACTCCTCCAAGGCCATTTACCTCCATGGATAAATCTTTAACACATCTTCAAGAATGAGTTATCCTAATCTAATACTAAAAACAACAATTGGATTGTAGCTTCCCTTGGCATCAACTTGTTGTCCATCTTGTTGGTGTCACTTACCTCCTTTGCTACTATAACTTCTTGGGATTATACTCTTTAGACTATAGGTACATGCAACTCTTCATCTTCTTCAAAATTCACTCTCCATGGTCTTATATTGGCTATGTGGTTTATGTGGTGAAGTTTTGGATGAAAATTCCAACACTTTGCTTCCTAATGTCCACTCAAATTGCAACACTGGCATTTTTTTTTTATTGTTTCTACATGGACTCATTGACATACTCCTCTTGCCCATGTTCCCTTTGAGTTAAATCTTGAATTGGTGAAGTCTTATTTCCATTCCTCCTTTGGAAGCAATTTGGTTTGTGGTGCATGGCTTTCTTTTCCCTACAAGATTCCACTTAATGGCCTTTCTTCCCACATAATGAGCATGCTTTCAAGTACCCACAACTAATAGCGTTATTTCATTTTTTCTTGCAACAATGAAAAATAGGGGATGCCCTATTTGATGTAGGCCTCTTGGTCTTTTTCTCCTCATTTCCCCCACTGATCGACTTGTTGCTTCTTCTGACTGATGGTGCAGCCTCAATCTTTGAGTTCTTCTCATAATCACTCTTCTTCTAACTATAAGAAGAAATATGAGGTGGTAGTGGGCTTCCACCTCTATGCACTACATATATTTCCTTTGATGAGCATTCCAACTCTGTCATGTATTTTAGTTCACAAAAATTGGCTTGTTGTTCTTGTCCTTTTCCTTTCCACCATTCAAACATAGTCTCTCATGCTTGAATCTTAGTGCAACTATAATGGGGCTTAGGATGCCTTGTTTTGTCTCAGCTTAATCCTTATCCATTATAGTCCATCTTCCTTAATAGTTTGAATCCAATTCCCTTGGTATGCTTTTCAAATTCACCAAAACTCTATTGGGAAAAGCCTAATGGAAATGAACTTACTAGAGTTGTCTCAATCATGGTGTTGGTTTTGACAATGGCAATGGAAGGTGCCCTTGTTCCCTAGTGCTCTTAGACAACTACTTTGGATATTTTCTAAGGCCTTCTCCTCCTCTACCAACTCTTGTCATAGTTGATACATCATTTGAGTGGGCATATGTTCTTGTCAGGTATCCAATTAAATGACCTTCTCTCCTAAGTGTATAGGCTAAACTATGTGCTTGCCCCAATTTCCATGACTGTAGTGAGAGATTCTTGACATTCATCAAATTGTTTTTTAACAATCATGGTAGTTTGGTAGAGTTATCAAGGTTCTTCTCCATCTCTTTCATCCTTTGGTCATACATCTCCACCTTATATTTCAAGAAATTTTTCTGTTTTTGAAGCTGAGCATTGTTGGCCTTTAAATCTTCCAACCTTTATCTTCTTACTTTATCGCCGTTGAGTATGCAAGGCTCTCTTCAAAGTACTAGTAATTGTGTTATGGTCAAGGATTCAACTGCACCAATACCAATAAGATCTATAAATGAGGGACTTACAACCCACTCACTTCAATAACACAGATCCTCTATGGAATTTAATTTTTGATATTTATTTCAATTTTGTATAGAGAGCTTTGTCTTTAGAAAGTCTGCTAGGCCCGTATTCCTGAGGAATGTCTAATTGCAACTTCACTACTCCTCTTTCTTTAATGACATGTAAGGTTGGGTTTGTTGGTTGACTTTGTACAATGATGATGCTTTTGTGCTTAGTTTAAGTTGGATACAAATCACCAACTGTTAATAATCAAGAGTTTGAGTTTAGGCTCCTCTATTGTTAATCACCAAGTAGGTATACAAATTGGCTATGCTTCTTGGCTTCTACTCACTTGAGATTCTTCTCAATCAAATGAAATAAGGACTTATGGCTATTGCGAAACTTCAAAATCAACACTTACCTTTCAAGACACTTATCTTTGAGTGCTTGCTAGTTCAAATGCTAATTGAGTTGTATATAATCTTTGATATGTAAGTGTGCATAAACATTGAAAGACAAACTCAATTATGCAATCCAACTACTGCACAAAATACTCTAGCAACTAAAAATCCAAATCACTCTCTAGTTTTTATAAAGACGTTTTACTAGAAACATGAGTGATTGATTTGCATTACCATAAAGCTTTCCAAGTTGTAAAAAAAGCTAATAATAAAATTTAAAATAAATCTCCTTCACTTGTATTTCCCAAAATTGCTCTCCTTCCATAGTGTGAAGGAAAAACATGAATTCTTAAGCACATATATACATAAAATCTTTAAGTAAAGACCCACCTATTATAGCTAAAATCTCCCATCAAAAAATGTTTACACCTCCTTGTGGGTGCTTATGAATCTATATTAATGATTAACCAAACTAAACCATCCATCCATTCATTCATTCATCAAATATCAATGAAGCACTCTTCTTTTGTTATATTGTTCCACTGAATTTAATAACACTCATGACATAATTGTTGATAAAATACTATAGATCTGATTATCTCGATACCTTGGGCCTGGGGCCTCAAAATATATTAATGATATGGACAACATAACCAATTAAATGGAAGGTTTATTTTCACAAAATAAAACAAAACAAGTTAATAAGAAATAAAACAAGTTCATCTAAGCAATAGAATCAACCAAGCTCAAGAAAAGTTGACAGAGTATGAAAAAGTCCTTGGAAATCAACTAAGCAATGTGGGAATCGAGTAGGTGAAGATATTGACCAAGTAAAAGAGAAATTTGCTAGACAAAAAAAATGTAATGCATTGAGAAAGAACATATGACCATGTGCGAGTTAAACCTATTTAAGTTGAATATACTAGAAAGTTAAATATGACCATGTGTGATTAAGTTTACTCCAGGAAAGTTGAATTCAAGTTAAACAAAGATTAAATCAACCAAACTAGTAAAAAAATGGACGTAGGGAAGAATTAATTCGACTTAGGGCAATGTGAAGACGCTTAGGAAAATGAAAATGACCTAGCCCAAAGTGAAATCGACTAGGTGAATGGTAATTTCCAAAGTGGAAGAATGACCCAAGAAAGTTTAATTTCATTTTGTGAAGAAAAATTGAACATGTTGAAAAGATAAATTTATTCAACGATTATAATTGAACGAAATTATAAACTCCTATAGAAGTGCGAAGAAGATTTGAACATGTGGAAAAGATAAATTTTTTTTTTTTTTTAACTTAAACGGTTATATGGATTTTATTGATCTGGAACCAATGGGACTTTTACATGCTTTTCTTCTTTACATTGCAGTTCTCTGAATACAAAATTTAGGGCATTTGCATAAAACCATTTTCATTGACGAAGATAAGCCCTTTCATGATTGCACTGCCTTTGTTTGCCATTTTGTCAGCTTCACTATTTAAATTTCTGAGAATGTGGTAGAATTTGCAGCTGTCAAAGGATTGGAGAACTCTTGTCAGTCTTCCCAAAATTTTGTTGAGGCTGGGATTGTTGAATTGTTCCCCCGTATTTAAATTTTTTATTATCAATTCTGAGTCTCCGAAGACTTGTAGCTTTTTCACTCCTTTATCCCTTGCAATTTGGCAGAATTTGAGGAGTCCTAACAGCTCAGCCTGATTATTGGACTTCTATCCTAATCCCCAGTAAAAGATGTCTTTTGTGTTCCCGTCCGGTGAGTAGATGACTCCGCCTGCTCCAGCTGTCCCTGGATTCCCTTTTGACGCCCCATCAAAGAAGGCTGTGTGTATTTTTTGAGACCTCCACCAATTCTGAAAGTAGTCCTCTTTATCTCTTAATCGCCATTCCTGGTTGTTACATTGAGGTTTAGGACAGTTCCTGCTCGGATATGGCTCCAGTGAGCCTAACCATCTCTTTTCTTGTGGCAGCAGCAAGGAATCCTCTTTTAAATACTGGTGTTGGGCTGTTTCAATCAAAAAGGCCTTGGCTTTTGCAGCTATCTGCAACGATGAATGTCTCACCTCATTGAAAATCTGATGATTGCGCGCCAACCAGATCTGCCAGCAAATGTATTTGGGGATCGCTGACCAGATTCTGTTCCAGAGAGATTTTTGGGGGATTTTCTGAGGATAATGTTGCTTCCAAGAGGTGAACAGGTCAGTTGCGGAGTTAAAGGATGGTACAGGAGTCTGCAAATCCATTAATACGTGACCCCAGACTTCTTGAGCTACTCTGCATTCCATGAATAGATGGAGAGCTGTTTCAGAATTGTTTTTACACATAGCACACCTATGAGGCCCTGCTATTTTTCGCTTCTCCAGGTTATCTCCGGTGAGGATTTTGTTATGGATCAGCGTCCAGCAAAAGAAATTTACCTTCGGAGTGGCAAAGGAGTCCCAAACGCTCTTCCATAAACTTGAGGGATGGTTGCTATTTTTCTTCCCTTGCAGCACGCGGTAGCCCTCTGTTGTGGAGTAAACTCCAGCTTGTCCCCACCCCCAGCTATCTTTTGCGTCTCTATGGACAGGGGTGGCGTCCTCCAGATATTCTTCGAGCAGAGACAATTGTGTTTCCAGCCTGATCGGGACTCCATAGAGATCCCAACCCTCCCACTCGCCATGCTTATTCCACTTTGCTAAGTCATAGAGGCGTTTGACTCCCGCGCGCTCTAACCAGCTTCTAATCTCTGTTATATCAGTTTTATCTGCTAATGGAGAATTCATCATAATACTGTCTGTCCATACATTTATATGCTTGCTGCTTCCGGGAATGCGATACAGGTGGTTTTTGAAGTGTTGACTTCTTTTGCAACACAAATTCCAGAGCTGCGTGCTTTTAGTTGTGGATGGGAGCGTTAAATTGCTTAAATCTTTGCTTATGCCGTATTTTGCCCGCAGAATGTTGCTGACTGAGTGGGTGGGATCATGGATTAATTTCCACAGGATTTTTCCTCCTAAGGCCAGGTTCACCAGATGGGGATCTCTTATCTGTAGCCCCCCCTCTTCCTTCGTTCTCTTTACTACATCCCAATTCACCAGATGAAATCTTCTTTCATTGCCTTTCCCTCCTTGCCACAAAAATTCTCTCAGAAGTTTTGATATTTGCTCCATGACTTTGCGAGGGGCCAAAAGGAAAGCTGCTTGGAAGATTGGGTAAGCTGACAGCACCGATTTTATCAAGATCACTTTACCGCCCTTAGTCAACCAGTGACCCCCCCAAGCTGCAATCTTCTTTTTCATTTTTGATATTATTCCATTCCATAAGGCTCTTTTGTTGATTCCAGAAATAATGGGCAGGCCAAGGTAGGTGAATCTATCCCATTCTGTGCTTCCTTTGAACCCAAGGATGGATGTTATACCTGCCAGTTCTTGCTGATTTATATTCCAACTAAAAACTTCGCTCTTGTTGTTGTTAACTGCCGCTCCAGTGACTCTGCAATATCTTCTGAGGACCTTATCGAATGCTCGGGCAATTCTTGTGGATGCTCCACCTAGAAGGAGCGAATCATCAGCAAAAAGAGCATGGTTCGAAGGCTCGGTTCCTGTTGTTGTTTTGAGCCCTGGTAACATACCAGAGCCTCTTTCTGCATTGAGCTTTCTGCTTAGAGAGTCTGCCATAAGAATGTACAGGTAGGGGGAGAGTGGGCATCCCTGCCGAATGCCTCTCTTGGCTTTAAAAAAGTTTGTTGGACGACCATTCACCAGGGGAGCAATCCATGGATTGTCTATGCAGGCTTTGATGAGTTGCACAAAAGTGGACGAGAAGCCAAATGAGAGAAGCACTTTGCTAAGGAAACTTTGGTTTACTCGATCAAACGCATTTGCCATGTCTAATTTTATAACCATTCCTTTCTCTTTCCTCTGTTTGCTGGAGTGTATTGTCTCTTGAACCTGGATTACATTATCCAGAATATGTCGACCTTCTACAAAGCCACCTTGGGAGCTGGATATCACCCTTTTTAGCAATGGTTTAATTCTGTTTGCTAACAGCTTGGCCAAAATTTTGTAAGACGCATTACACAATGATATTGGTCGAAATCTGGAAAAAGTTTCTGGGTTGGTGTCTTTGGGGATTAAAGCTAGGTATGAAGAATTGGTTCCTCCCCCTATCTTGGCTTTTGCCATAAATCCTCTTATCATTTTCTGCAGGTCTTCCTTGATTATATGCCAGCATGTTTTATAAAAGCGAATTGTGAATCCATCAGGCCCCGGTGCCTTGTCCGCATCCATAGCCCAGATTACATTTATAATTTCCTTTTCTGTTATAGGTCTGCATAGGATTGCGTTTTCTTCAGGATTAATGAGCTTGGGGATGTTCGAAAGAAAATCTGCAGTTTCCTCATCATTATTTTGTGCTTCTGAGCTGAAGAGATTCTGGAAGTGTGCTTCAGCAGCTGCCTTGACTTGATTATTTCCTTTATAGACTTGCCCATCTGCTGTTTTAATTTCTGCTATATAGTTTCTTGACAGTCTTACTCTATATTGCCTGTGGAAGTAAGCAGTATTTCGATCTCCTGCCTTTAACCACAGGCTTCTGGACTTTATTCTCCAATATTCTTCCTCCTTTCGGAATGACTGATGCGCTGATCTTTGAGCTTGAGTTTCTGTTTCCAACACTTCTGTAGTGATCTCTTTAGTTTCCATGTCTGTTTGCAGTGTTTGTAATGATTGAACTGCTTCTTTTCTTTGTTCTGTTGGCGTATGTATTGGTTTCTTAATCCAGTCTTTCAAGGCTTGTTTGGTGGCTTTTAGCTTTTGTTCCCAAACATAGCTAGTTGATCCGTTGATGGGTTTGGCCCAAGCTTCTTTTACCGTGTCTGAGAAACCTTCTCTCTCAATCCATTGTGGGCTGAAACGAAATGGGATAGGTCCCAGATCTTCTTCTTCTTCTAGAATGAGCTGAACTGGCTTATGATCTGATGTGAGTTTAGGTAAAATCTTTGAGATGATTTTTTTTTTTCCATCATTATGGAGCTTTGCACTAGGAATCGGTCAAGTCTTGCTGATATGTGACCCGAGCCCGTCCGATTGTTTGACCAAGTATATATGCCCCGAACTGGTTTGAAATCCAAAAGGTCCCATGTTTGGGTGATTTCCTCGACCATGGGCAGCAAGGGATCCCTGGTGTCTATTCCTCCTCTCTTCTCTTTTGCATTCATAATAATATTAAGATCGCCTGCTATAATGATATTGGTAGGAGAAGATACTTCTAAAAAAGCAGTAAGACTGTTCCAGCATTCTCTCTTTTCATAATAAGAGACTGGCACATAAAGATTAAATAGAGATATAGTTAACTTACTTGCTTTGTGTTTCAGTTCCGTGAAGATCCAGTGCTGGGTTGCTTGGAAGTTATTCAAATGGAAGAGATCTTCAGACCATAGGGTTGCCAAGCCCCCGGAGGTGCCTCTTGCACTGACTGCTTTGCCTGCTTTTTTATTCCACTTTGATTTGCTGATCTCTAAAAGAGCTTGCCCTTCTAGTTTTGTCTCTTGGAGCATGAGAATTTCTGAGGGTTCAGTTTTCAATAGGTCTTTGACTGCCTCGATTTTGGAGGGATTCCCCAGTCCTCTACAATTCCAAGAGGCTAATTTCATTATTTATTATTTTGATTGGTGAGTCCTCCCTTGGAGGGCTTTGGCCTGGTGTTTCGCCCTATAGACATTTCTATTGTGGGCTGACTTCCTTGTGTCTTATGTCTTTCTGCCTCCTCCTCCCTTTTTTCCTTACGAGATTTTCTTCCTGCCTTCTTTGATGGGCGCTCGAAGAATTCATCTTCCGAAGAATCTGAGCTCTCCCTTGGTTTTTTCTTTGCCATATCAGCATATGATAGGTTGATAGGGCTGCCCTGATTTGTTTCACTCTGTTCCGCTTCTTCTTTCTCTTTTTGCAATGGCGTAGTATTTTCCTGCTCCTCATGCTCCTTTATTGGGTTCACTTGTTGGCTCTGCTGTTCGCCTTCTATCCCTTTTGTCCTTGCGTCTGCTTCTTGGTTTGTTTTGGATCTGCTAGATTCTTCATTCCTGTGCTGTTCACTTTGAGTCTCATTTGGATTTTCTTCCTCATCTTGGTTTTTTTTTGATCTGCTTGTTTCTCCATTCCTATTGTCTTTTCCTGAGCCTTTTTTTGCATTTGCATTTCTTTTTACTAGGGTCCACTGCTCCTCGTTTTGTTTGCCCATTTGGTCCTCAGCCTTTTTTTTGCAGTGCTTTGCGAAATGGCCATGGCCATGGTAGTGTCTGCATTTAAACGGCAACTGCTCATAGTCTAGCTCTTGAATATACGACCACCCGGCTACTGTGAGTTTGATGGCATCTGGGAGCCCTTCTTCCAGGTCTACTTCAACACAGATGCGTGCACACGAATATTGATCCTTCCTTACTGCTTGGTCTATGTATTTTCCCAGGGCATTCCCTATGATCTGGAGGTGATTCCAGCAATGGAGGGGCAGATGGGGGAGCCTGACCCAAACCGGGACAGCTGAAGGAACGTCTTGTGTAGGATCAAAGTCGGGCGACCATTTGTTCAGGTAAAGGCCCTGAGGGCCCATGAAATAAGGTCCATTTCTAAAGATTAATCCTTTATCATCAGGGCTTTCAAATACAAAAACGAAGTATCCCTTACCCACGAAATAGCTTTTGACACCTTCTTTAATGAGGGGCTTCCAGTTCCTTTGAGTCCACTCCTCAACGGTTTTTGGCGATGGCCAGAGGCCTGTAAACTGGCCAATGAGTCCTTTTTCCGCCAGATTCAAGGCTGCTTTGCAAGTCTCTTCTTCCGGCAGAGCCACTGAAGGGATAGTGTCCATCTTTTTGACAAAATTCTGCATGGTCGCAGAGGGAGGACGCTTGGGGCCAGAAGCCACTAATGACTTAAAGGCCTGGACCTCCGGAGGCAGGGGATCCATGATCACCCGAATCAGTCCGAACAAAGCTGCTCTATGCTGGTCCAATCATCTTTTTTCCTGCAGAAGGAGGCAGAGGCACAGATCTGGTGGCAGAGGGCCACCCCCAATCAAGCGCGATCCGTCCAAGCCCGCAGGGAAGCTCGCCTGCAACGCAGATCTTCAGGCACGGGCCTGAGCCCTTCACTGGCTGCTCAGAACGTAGTCTGACCTAGCTATGCAGAGCTCCTCCGCGCGCAGTCGGAAAAGATAAATTTATTCAAGGACCATAATTGAACCAAATTATGATCTCCTATATAGAGGTGCAATGAGTCTGAGATGAAAACCATTGATTTCCTGGCCTTGAAATGCATCTTACAAGGCCTAATAATATAACTGTTATACACTATTAGACAATAATGCAAGGTATCTACAAGTTTGATTACATGACATTGGGAAGGTACAGCCCAACAACTCGAATAATAAAGAATTACTGTAATAAAAAACTATTGAATAAATAATATATGTAAACAAACCGAAAATAGGTTCAGGTGGAAAAGCAGCAAACCCTAATCAATGATATACATCCTCTCTTAACACAATTTGGATTGAAGGGAGATTCTGGCAATGTACTCATATACTGAGAAAGCATCCATGGCTAAATATAAGCCACACAGAGCTCCCAAACATATTTAAAATTTCGCCCAGAATCAAACAATCAAGCCCAGGATGTACACCCTCAAATCTTTTATTCAAAGCTGGTCGGGCCAGAGGAAGGTCCCCATGGCGTAGCTCCACTTGAACTCCACATCTCCTCTGATGGGCAAACCGTATTCGTGAAAAAGATTATCGAGCTGCCACTCGGGCATCGATTGGTAATCGGCCTTCGAATACGGAGGATAATGCACAGGCAACTGAAACGCGCAGGGGCCGTCTCCCCCTCCATTTCTTGAAGGAGAATTCCCATTTTCATTGCCATTTAAGGACCCTGAAAAGGGCTTTTCCCATGCCAGCGCCTTGGCTTCGGCCTCCAAGGCAGTTGGACTCCTTTCTCATCGCAGCAGTTTCTTGCGTATATCTTCCAGCGAACACACGCGCCAAAGGCCGCCGCCGCCCGTATGGTTTTGCTTTCCATTTTCAGCGCACTGTGGTGGCTCTGTGACAGGCATTTTAGCAGATTCAATGATCGCTAGGTATTCAACTTTGCAATTACAGAGAGCCACGATGAATATTAATATAGACGCACGAGAGGAGGGTTGCGTGGTGGAAATGCTAGTAGATTGGAATATTCGTGAATCTTGGGAAAGTGTTACTTGTGGCACATGCCGAGGTGTGATATTTCGAGAAAGTAGGTCGTATTCTGTCAGTTTTCGTCGCAACTGTCTACCTGTATATGCCACGTGGCGAATATAAAGAGGCCAAGTTGTTTTCCAAAAAACTAAACGTGAGGCTCCGCTTGAGTACCGTGTTGGCATTTTACAAAGTGTCATTGTGTTTTTCAGGATTCGGGTGGCACAGGCTATCCGGACATTCCAGAAACTTAAATGAGTGGCAGGCTGACTATAGAACTATGTTGAGCATTGGGGAACATTATTTCCACCTCTATAGCTCTATAAATATCTTTTTTTAATAGCTCAGAGACCCATCTTCCTTAAGTCATCGCATGTTCTCGACTATGCATCCATGGAATGTTGACGTAAAGAGGGGTGTCAGGACGGGCATTTATGGAGCTATGGAGATGTTCCCGACCATGCATCCATCGAATGTTGACGTAAGGAGGGGTGTAAGGATGGGCATTTATGGAGCTATGGAGGTGGAAATAGCGTTCGCCGTGAGTATTGCACCGTGGAACTCAGTTACCATGGTGACGAGTGTGGGAAAACCAGGCTTCAAAATTGACGCCTGTATCATTTTTTTACACTTCATATACTACGTATTTCAAAATATACACATCATCCTTAATTACCAATAATTAAAAAAAGGCCTGGCATATTAAAAATGACATGTGTTGTATGAATAAATAAATATATATATATATATATGTTCATTCGCAAAATCCCCATATCAATTTTAAAGTGGAGACTTTAAAAATTGCCTTTATTTCTTAAATACTCCAGTCTCTTTAATTTTGGTATTTGAAATCGATTTGCAAAGAGTCTCACTTGTGTTTTACTTCTGTTAGAGGTACCACTGCTGCACACTTGTTGTCTACCACTATCCTCTGCAACTCACTACGATAGAACCCCCAAAATTTATAAGGGAATCAAAACATTCCAATTCCATTTAACATTATAGCTTAAGTTTTGTTGAGTGACTTCTAAGAATATATTTAAAGGTTTTGAGAGTTTCAAAATTGTTTTTTTACTTTGAAAATTGTGGAAATTTCTGTTATATTTTGATAAAATTTGACAAGAATTTTTGTAAACTACTTTTGACCATCTATACAATTCCTTTTCACTTTGTAAACTATGTTTTTCAAAATAAATCAAAATCCTTATGTGACCGCTAATAGAAATTGGAATCCTTATGTGACCAATAATAAAAATTGGAATAGCTTCAAAATCAAACAAAATTTTTACGTAAAAACATAAATCAAAATCCTTATGTGACCGCTAATAGAAATTGGAATCCTTATGTGACCAATAATAAAAATTGGAATAGCTTCAAAATCAAACAAAATTTTTACGTTATTACGTAGAATTCATTATTTTATAACCGTGATTTAATTAATTTTGGATGATGTGGCTTTAAAAATGAGAAGTCATTTTCCTTTTCTCATTAATGAAACTGGGATGATATGAATTTTTAAATTAAATTAAATTTAAACAAAAATTGTTATATTCTTAAAAATAAAATAAAAAAGGTTAGAATATTCCTTTTTCGTTTTGTACCAATTAAAATTGGAGGATGAGTGAAAATGATTTTCACTTAATTGTTTGAATTAAACTTGGTTTCACAAACTTTTATGAGAAAGTTTTATGAGAAAGTTTTAAATGTTGCCGGATGGTTGACCTGTCACCCCATGCCGGAAGCTGCAAAACGGAAAACGGAGAAGGGGAATGCATGTGGAGTCTGTAACGTTAAAAGTGGAAAGAAAGGGGCAGAGTCACCATCTCTACACATTTGCCTATTTCGTTGAGCTCTAAATTTCCTTGGATTCAGCTATTTAGGCTTGTGGTAATGTGGTAATGTTGTTGAGCTCTAAATTCCAGGTCATATTTTATGCATAATTATTGGCAGATTAGGGTTTATGCTCATCAACAATATTATGTTTTTTTTTTGGGGCTTTTCGACTCTTTTTGAACTAATGAACCAAAAGGAATAGAGACCATATAGAGACCTCTATTAGAAAGAAGGGAATGTGAGTTTTTCATCGAATAGAGGATTACCTTCTAACAATTTCTTTAGCTCTAAAAGCATAATGTTCGTGGTAGACTTTGCATCCCCATACTTAGACAAATGCTCATTTTCCATATAAATACCAAATCCAACCCACTCCAACTACATAGGACTTCTGAAAGTCGATGCATGATTTCCCGACTTCTTTCCCACTTAAACAACCAAAAATATAAATAAGAGAACGCACTTGAAATTATCTAGGGTAAGAAGTTGTATGGGCATTAGAGAAGAGAGTGTGTGAATTAGAGATAGGGCAAGAATAAAGCACTCCCACATTAGGAGGAGCAGGTACTTCATTTCATGTAAATAGTTATGTTCGAATGAAATTTGGTGTGCAAGTAATGGTGTGCAATAAGGAGTATATATTTTATTCTTTGTGATTATGTTTGAAGACACCCATTTTCCTTATTAGAATTAACTATTTGCATATGAAACGATCTCCTTTGTGAGTTGTTGTGGAATCTATTCATTTCTAAATAGTTTAAAGGGTAAATCCTTCTCTACGATTATCTCAGTTTTAATATTATTCATGAAGGTATGAAATAGTTTAGTGAATGTGATACTGGATATACCTATGTGTATGTGGGAAAAGTAAAATAACGCAGAATACTTGTGTGATTTGTTACATTCTAGATGTTGAAAATCACGAGTTTGGTAGTAACCTCAAACCAATGGTATTGATTCACCTTTGGAAATAAGTTGAGGCGAGCTAAAGATCAATCTCTAGGATAAACCTTGTCCCAGTTTGCATTGAATCGATGTATAGAGAAGAGCCCTAGCGCTACACTCAGTTCTCAAGCGTTTCCATAGTCGACTCAATGGTAGATGTGAATGTTCTAGATTGATTGGGTACCATCAGATTGATTAAGGAATGAATATAACCTAGTTTGGAATGATAAAGAATTTGTTGAAAGGTCAAAACCATTTAACACCATCACTCTAGGATCATCTACGGATGTTGAGTAACGCTAGAACATAGTGCCATATTGTCCCAACATTATGATCATAAAGTTGGATTAAAGTTATGTGGGGGTATCGGGTTCATGAATGTATGAATCACGACACAATTAAATCACAACTAATATATGTATGTTTTTATTTTCAAATTTTTATCTGAACATAGATTGTATTGTTATGGAGAGGAACAAGTTACAAATCAAGCACAAAGTTCAATTAAATGTCTCTGCATGGTGAGGCTCTCCCCATCCTTTCTCATTTCCTTTGTAGTTTCTTGGTGGCAGACATATGTGGAAAAGAATCTTTGCTACCTTTCTTCTTTAAGAAACCAAAGATTGATTATTTATGTGAGCCTTCTTCTTTTGTGCATCCCACATGTGCGACATTGTGTTGTTGGATATGTTGGTGTAGGCATCTCACTCCAACGATGCCATGCTACTGGCTATATTGTTGTAGGCATCCAACATATACTAGGTTAAGTCATTGGATATGTTATTGCCCAAAAGTTACTAGATATGTTGTTGGCTAGTAATGACACGTACTAGGCTAAGCCACTGGATATCTTGTTATTGGATGTGTTGTTGGCTCAAAGGTAGTAGATATGGGCCCAATAACAACAGTTGTTATGCTAGGATACTGGATATATTGTTGACCCAGAGGTACTAGATATGATGCTAGTCCAGTAAGGAGCGTATTAGATATGTTGCTAGTCGAGTAATGAGTGTACTTAATGCAACAATGAAGTCTAGCAGGTATAAAACTTTGGTAAGGTGCTGGGCTTGAACATGACTTTACAACGGCTACCAATCTCACATCGTTGTACAACCTTTTATTTCATCCATGTAGTTGTTGTTTACACATATAAATCTATAGTTTCTTATATCTATATCTATATATATCTATATAGGCATTGTCAAGATGATTATTGGACTCCTTAATAAGGATCAGGGATGAAAAAAAAATGTTATAAAATGTGTGCGCTAATTATTCAATCAAGAAACTAATAAAGATAAGAAAGATCTATAATTTCTATGTTATTATCATGGAGGAAATCACTAATATGAAAATGTAACTACCCCACCCACATTTACCTAGTTTCATCAGCTTGCCAGGGTAAACATGAGATGAAGAGTTATTATGACATGACCCGACCTCCTAGTTCCAGTTAAGGAAGTGGGATCGACTATTGACGACAAACTGACAACTCACAACATCCAACAGGGGCTACAAATCACTCAAAGGTTGAGAATGTTGAAAATAGCAACAAGAAATGCTAAAAACAGAAGTGCTAAAAATAGCACTGCTATAAATAGCAGTTCAGGTACCAGTACTAGATTGAGAAACAAGGAATGAAAAATGGAAGTGCTAAAAATGGCATTGATATTTTTAGCAGTTTGGGATAGATTCCTATTTTAGTTAGTCCCTGAACTAAAATAGTGAAGTAAAATTCAAATTTGATCTTAGCAGCTGTTTGAAAATTAATTAATTAATTCATCTTGAGTTAATTGGTTAAGGAAAATCAAACATGAAGTCTATGTGGGGACATGCAATAGTTTCTCCATTGATTGAGGAATTTATCCATCAGTTAAAGAGATAAGGATGAATTGTAATATTGAGTTGTAATTAGTTGGCTCAGTTAACTAAGTCAAGTCCAGTTAGATTAATTCAAACAGTTTGTTGAATTAATGTAAGTTCAGTTAGTTAATGCTTGCATGCATGTAACTACTGCACCTTAGATAACTGAGTATTCTCTCATAAATAACTCATGCATGCCAGTTCAGACAGAAACCCAATTGAGATCAGAGAAGGGACAGTATACTATTAGTTGGATGGATTTTTCCTATAAAGAAAACTCATCTATGCAGAAGGATTTATCTCCTTTAGGATTGCGTAGTTACTACTGGGCCAAGTGAGCAGTGTGAGGTGGGAATTCACATGTGTGGAAGCACTGGACCCCAAGAAAAACTGCGCAAGGAAATATAAGGCTTGGAGGGTAGAGGAGAAGGTTTGTGAGA
The DNA here is from genome assembly GCA_000404065.3 of Pinus taeda. Lineage (NCBI taxonomy): Eukaryota > Viridiplantae > Streptophyta > Pinopsida > Pinales > Pinaceae > Pinus > Pinus taeda. The sequence continues at coordinate 25,314 of APFE031414755.1, read as the reverse complement.
GGCCTTTGACTATTTATGAGCAGCAGAGGGATTATACTGAGAGCTGGTTGGCTTCCAAGCTAAGGCTTTGTGTATTTCTGTGACCACTTTCCACTTGTATGACAATACAGAGATTGGGGTTTTAGGCTGAGGCTTTCCTCGGGTTATTTCTTCTGTGTTATGTGTGATTGATTTCTCATTCTCAGTTATATGTGTTCTCAATTGATCATGCTTAAATTGATTAAGCTTCCGCAAAGTGTTGTAGAAATAGATCTTGTATTGTGTTTTAGTATATTTCATAATCTGTTGAGCTATAGTGGGAATTTATACATGGTATCAGAGCAAAGGTGATCAAAGCGGAGAACAATATACTAGAGGAGATTTCGAAGTTTTGAGTTTTGGGCCGCGAGTTTTCAGAGCAGATTTGAAAATTTTTGTGCAAAATTTGTTGTAAATAATACTAAGAGGGGGGTGAATCAGTATTAGCAATTTAACAATATTTCATTTCCATAAACAGATTTATATACGCTAATTCTGTTAATGAAACTTGCGTGTATACGCAACTGTGTTTAGAGCAACCAGCGTATACCTTGCAAATTTATATTTTAGTTAGTTGATCTTTAATCTGTGTATCAGAACCATATAACTAGTAATCAGATGTAGTAAATAGAACAAGCAATCACACACATGAACACAAGATATAAGGTGGAAACCCAATGTGGGTGAAAACCACCTACTGCAATCATCTCTATCTTTCTTTAATAAGAAACTTATTTTTACAAATTTTGTACTGGTGCAACCTTATACCAGTACGTAGGCTTCTACCTGTAGAAGGCTACAACCTTCTCTTGTTCTCTAGCTTTTCCTGGAAGGGAGCTACAACCCCCTTAGCTCTTGTACTAGCTGATGTGTTTACTAGTACGTAGGTGTTGACCTACAAAAGGCTACAACCTTCTCTTTTCTTCCATGGACCACGTTTCATAAATTTTCAAATTGGATCCATCAATAACATTAATCAAACATAAAATATATCTTCATCAACCAATCTCCTTTGTACCAACCAAAACTGAATCAAATAATCACTTTACTAAATGCTGTAACCAGAATACAGTAACAGTAACCAGAACCCAATCCAGAACCTAGAACACTTCAACAACAAACAGAAATAGCTAAAACATATTTTATGAGATGTGCGCTACTTCACTGTGTTGAACCTGTGTTCATATGCTGTTAAATGAAGGAAAACCTGCGTATACGCTATTTTGAAAGCCGAACCAGCGTGTATACGCGCCTTTGATATATTGAACCTGCATACAGACTATAAAAGATGATTTAACCTTTACAACTATTCAAACATCAGTTATACTCAGATCATCAGATTTACAGATTACGACATGTGCCAATAAAAGATCAAAACCACACAAAGATATTTCTCTTCAAGCCTTAAGATCTTGACCCGTCAATAGAACTTATCCTTCTTCAAGTGCTCAGGTTCCTCCTTGATTTAGATCTAGCTATGCACCATAAACCAATGATCAGTATTATAGATCTTGCTCTTCATTAGATATTCAATATTTGAGTGCCTTTGCCTAATGATTTCCTCCTCTTTTTATAGTCTTAGGCCTTACTCAATACCATGGTCCAAAACCACTTAGAACCAATACTTTGGACCAAATACCTGGGGTCAACACGTCAGACAAGATACCTTAGGCCAATACTATGGATCACAATACCATGGACCAAATACCACGGACCAAAACCAAGTTTTCCAACATGTATGCGCTTTTCCTTGCGTGAAATTGCATGTATACGTATATGTGCCTATTGGTTTGCGACCCCGCGTGTATACGCAGTTTGGTCAAGGGCAACCTGCGTATATCTCTTTTTCCTTCATTCTGTGATCCTGAACTGTGATCTGTCATCTGAGTGAGTTTCCATCAAGGACAATACCTGTGTCATAGCGCCAAACCTGTGTCATAATGCCAACAATCTCCCCCTTTGTACTTGATGGCAACCCCAAGTCACTCTCCCCGTTTGTCATCAAAGGCAGAGGGTTATGCTCCCTATGAGTACATGATGAATTCTCTGATATGCTGAAGTGTGTTGTTCATGCTCCCCCTGACTGTAAGCAAGGTCTGCAAAAAGATGTTCTACAAGAAGAACATGACTCTATACATCATAAATACCTTCCTATCACCAAAGACTCATACATGCATCCATCTCCCAACCAAGTGGGGATATACCAAGATTGACTCATCCACCCAACCAAGTGGGGATACACCAAAAGTTTATACATGATAAAACAAGACCATTACATCATCCATCCCAGGCATAGTGGGGAAACAAAATAGGTTGTTACATGACCTTGATAATAAAAGATATACATAACATAGAGACAAAATATCTAAAACAAGACTATGATAGTCATTAGCAACTATCATCAGCAGCATCTGTCAATCACCATCCAGACCAGCAACCATGATCTCCCTCTGCACCTGAATAAAAAACAATTGTGAAATTGTACCAAGATATTCTAAGATAATGCCAACAATGCATTAATAGTAGTATATGCTCCCCCTGAACCTGTGCCAGATGATCACTGTCAGACCCATATCAGACTCTTTTCATCCTGAGTCTGGCCCACTGATATTCTTCAAACTAACATATACGAGGGTGTATCCACAACAACCGGCATATGTACGCGGATATGCTTCATGAAACTCACGTACAACCACTATTCTCTGAAACAGATAAATGTCAACGACAAGATGATGCATCAACTACTCCTAGCTTCTGTCTGAGGTATTCAAATGTCTCTCTGGGCAGTGGTTTGGTGAATATATCAGCGACCTGTTCCTTGGAGGGAACATACTCCAATTTGACCTTTTGTTCAAGCACTTGTTCCCAGAGAAAATGATATTTGATAGGTATGTGCTTGGTCTTGGAATGCATGACTGGATTCTTTGAAATACTGATTGCACTTGTATTATCACACAGAATAGAGATGGGTGGAGTACATGTGATTTGAATGTCTTGCAATGTTTTCATCATCCAAAGGAGTTGTGTGCAGCAAGATGCAACAACTACATATTATGCTTCAGCTGTAGATAATGCAATTGAACTTTGTTTCTTGCTGAACCAAGACACTAGTTTGGAACCCATATAGAATGCACCACCACTAGTGCTTTTTCTGTCATCCACGCTTCCTGCCCAATCTGCATCTATATATGCATGAAGTGTAAGATCTGTATCTCTAGGATACCATAAACCAAAGTTTTGTGTTCCTTGAAGATATTTGAAAATCCTTTTGACTACCTGAAGGTGTGTTTCCTTTAGATTGGCTTGGAATCTTCCAACTATTCCTACTGCATGCATGATGTCTGGTCAGGTACCTGTTAGATATAGCAGACTACCAATCATGGATCTATAGGTTGGTTGATGTACTGCTGCTAATTCATCATTTGCGCTGAGGCTACATCATGTTACCATAGGGGTACATACTAGTTTAGAGTCTTCCATGCCATATTTCTTCAAGATCTGCTTGAGGTACTTGGTTTGTGATAGAAAAAATACCATTTTTATTTTGTTGAAATTGTAAACCAAGAAAATATGTGAGCTCACCAAGCAAGGACATTTCAAATTCTTTCTGCATTACCAAAGCAAAGTTTTGACTCGTGGCTTCTTCATTGCTACCAAAAATGATATCATCAACATACACAACAAGTATTAGCAATTTATCATTGTCAATTTTTATATATAGATTGCTATCAGCTCATCCTTTTGAAAAACCTTGTTGATGAAGGTATTTGTCTACACGATAATACCAGGCCCTTGGAGCTTGTTTTAGACCATAGAGAGCCTTTCTGAGTCTGCATACAAGTTTTGGATCATTTCCAAGGATGAATCCGTCTGGTTGCTCAATATATACTTCTTCTTCTAGGTCTCCATTAATAAAGGCAGATTTCACATCCATTTGATATACTTTGAACTTCTGAAAGCTAGAAAGAGCAAGGAACATTCTTATGGCTTCAAGTCTCACCACAGGTGCAAAAGTTTCTTCAAAGTCTATAACTTCTTGTTGAGCATACCCTTTACAAACAAGTCTGGCCTTGTTTCTAATAACTTCTCCATTTTCATTCAGCTTATTTTTGAATATCCATTTGTTTCCTATGACATTCTTATCATTAGGTCTAGGAACCAATTCCCAAGTATTTTTCTTTTCAATCTACTCGAGTTCTTCATTCATGGCCTTGACCCAACATTCATCTTCACATGATTCATTTATGTTTTGAAGTTCGACAGAGGAAAGCAATGCTAGATAGCTTGAAGCTTCTGTAATAGTTTTTCTTGTTTGCACACCTACCTCTTTTTGCCCCAAAATTTGAGTCTTTGGATGATTCTTCTGAACATACCTGGATGGAGTCTTTTCTTCTACCCTTATCTGTTCTTCTAGTGCCTCATTGGTTTCTTCTTCATAATTAGTTTGATTTGATGTAGAAGGATAGTCCTCATCTTCTTCAAAATCTTTGGTTTTTACCTGCTTTGGATTTTTGCCTGCTTCATCAACCACAACATCAGTACTTTCAACAATTTTCCCAAGTCTTTTATTATAACACTTATATCCTTTACTTTGGGAAGAGTAACCAAGGAGAATGCCTTCATCTGCTCTAGGTTCAAACTTGCCAAGTTTTTCATTAGTCCTTTTGATGTAACATATGCTTCCAAAAACTTTGAATTATTTTATAGTAGGAGTCTTACCATACCAAAGTTCATGTGGAGTTTGAGTGCTATTTACCCGGACGTTGGTTTTGTTGAGAATAGTGATGGAAGCAAATGCAGCTTCACCCTAGAAGGTTGCAGGAGTTCCATGTTCTTCCCAAAAGTCGAAGAATTCATCTGAGGTAAATTGCCCTCCTTGATCAGACCTGAGGCATTTGATTTTGCGATCTGATTCATTTTCAACCAAAGCTTTGAAGGCTTTGAACTTTTCGAATGCTTTTTCTTTATGCTTTAGAAATCCTATCCAACACATTCTTGAAAAATCGTCAACGAAGAATATAAAATATTCTTCTCCACGAGGTGACTTTTTCCTTGATGGTCCACATAAGTCAGTATGAACAAGTTCAAGAGGCTTACTAGCTAATCCTTCCTTTTCAGGGAAATGTGTTCTGGTTTGCTTACCAAATTGACATGATTTGCATATTGTATTTTCTGGAATGCGGATATCCGGAAGATCACAAACCACCTGGTATATGCATGATTTTCTTATTTGAGGGAAGCTTAGATGCCCTAGTCTTCTGTGCCATAGCCAGTGTTCATCATTTTTTCTTAGATAACATTGTTGTTGTCCTCCCTTGAGTATGTACAAGTTGTTTGGAGTTCTTACACCTTTGATCACTATTTCTCCTGTATCAAGCTCACGAACAACACATCCATTTGATCAAAATACTACTTCATTTCCTTGAATACACATTTGACTGGCACTTAATAGGTTATGCTTTAGACCATCAACATACATAACATTCCCAGTTTTAACCTTTTCTTTTAAGAGAACAGAGCCTTTACCTTTTATGACTGTAGGAGTGTCATTACCAAATGAGACCTTCTTTTCTTTTTCTAAGGCATTATATGGCTGAAGTTTTTCTTTATCACCTGTCATGTGTTTCGAGCATCCACTATCGATATACCATTGATTTTCTTGTCCTTCTGCATACAAGGCTATTCCACGTCTTTCTGTTTGTGGTTCTTTCTTTCTCCATGTTTTGGGACCCAATGAAGCTTGCTCCTTCTGAGAAGTTTGCCGAAATTTACTCTTGCATTCAAAATATTCATGACTGAAGTTGTTACAGATAGAGCATTCTATTTCATTTTCAAGAGCATAAAAGTTATTGTAGGTCCTTTTCATGATCCTAGTTACATTCCTTTGATTTCGTGCTTCTCTACATGATGGTGTTATAAGCAACACATTCAGTAGCTTTGTGTTCAAAGTTATGACATGAAAAACATTGGCCATTAAAGAAATTCCTGCGATTATCAAATCTACTAACCTGATGATTGTAGTTTCCATTGACATTAATTCTTGAAGCAAATTGAGATTGATTTACCTGTGGTTGGTTATAGCTTTTGTTCATCCTTGAAGTAGATTGAACCCAATTTACTTGATGACTGCTTTATGCCTTTGCTGACGATTCTCAGCATGTTCACTTCTCCTTGCTGCATCAAGATAGCTTTTGGAGGTTGATGGCTTCTATGCTTGAGTTGCTTCTTCAGTATATCCAAGACTTGTCTTTATTAGAGGAGAACACTGCACTTTGATAATTTCATCTAAAGTTTTTGATCCTTTTGCAATCTAAGATTGAGAACTTTTTTTTTTCTCAATATCTTTTCTTAGACCCACAATTTCACATTCTAACTTTTCATTATGTTTTTCCCTTTTAGCTGTTGAAAAGTGTGCAACAAGAAATGCTTGTTGAGAATGCAACAAGATGATGGAGCTTAGTGGAAAGGAGTCGCCTTCACTAAGTGGGCCCGCAGGCTATTTTTGGCGCAAGTCTATTTTTAGACATATGGATCATGTTTATGAGTTGTAGGATGCTGTTTATGGATGATTGGTCAAGTTGGGAAAAATAGATGGACTTCTATTTTTAGATCACAGCGAGTGACTGCTCAGTCTAAATATAGAACAGTCAAATATTATTAGCTCATAATAATATTTAGACTATAAACTTTGTCTTATTCTCTTGGAGCACTTCAGGATGAGCTACGGATGTTGTACATGCAGATCCCAGAAGGAAATACGTGGTTACCTATGGATGACTAATATTTGCATGCAGGACTTCAGTTAGAACTCAAGTGAGTTGAGTTTAGTGGACTGGAGGTGCAGTTGATGGAGTTGTGTTCAGTTTAGCTTTGTTAAATTGGTTGTATTTAGTCTAACTGGCAAATAGACTAGATATGAGTTGGGTGAATTAGTTATTAATTAATTCACAAGTTATTAACTCATAATACAACTAATGAATACATCAGTTAACTCAGTTGCATGTCAGTGCATGTTCAGTTCAGCAGGGAAAGGTGTTAGAGGATCAGATTGCTATCAGTTGTGACTATAGTTGTGCACTAGATCTTGCACAATCAAGGGATTGAGTATGCCAATGAGTTTGCCCACGTATTTCCCACATTGTAGCTTGTGCTCACGTGATTTAGCCAAGTAAATACGTGGTTGCCTTGGAATTATCATCAGTTCTCATGTAGGTATTGAGCAGCGGAGGCAGGCAAGCAGCGAAGGAGATTTGAGCCAGTGATTGATTCAGATCTGAGCTATATTGTGTGTAACAGAGGTGGAGATACTTGTGAGAAGTATTATGCTGTGTAATGTTACATGACTCAATCATTAATATACAGATAGTTGGGGTTTTTAGCGAGATGCTTTCCCCGGGATACATACTGTGTTAATGTGTGAATGCTCTTGATGTTTTATTGTTATTGATGCTGCTATATTGATGATCAACGTAGAGGAGCTTATGTATTGTGTATGTTTTCCGCAATAGTACATGATCAGGATAATCTCTGTTGAATATGTGTTAAATTATTCAAAATTTCTACATTGCATGCATGCATGCATTGACTAACTAAACTCACAATCAGTTCCACAAACTATTGGAACTAATCTAACTGGACTTAACTCAGTTCACTGAGCTAACTAATTACAACTCAAAGTACAACTTATCCTGGTCTCCTTAATTAAGGGATAAATTCCTCAATCAAAGGGATAACTGTTGAATGTCTTCACATAGACTTCATGTTTGATTTTCTCCAACTAATTAACTCAATATGAGTTAATTAATTATTTTACAAACAGCTGTTGAGCTCAAATTTGAATTTTAATTCATAATTTTAATTTAGGGACTAATTAAAATTGGAATGTATCCCGAAATGTTATCTATAGGAATGCTATTTTCAACATTGTTTAGGGAGATGTTTGGTGTGCAAGTGAATACTTTATCCATTAAGGGGGAGAGTTGAATTAATGGAGAAAGTTTGTTTCATGGTTGTGTGTGTGTGTCTTAGTTTAGACTTAGTTCCTATTTTCTAGGAGATAGTTTTGATCTCCCTAAATTGAATGTAAAGTTATTTATTTTTGATTTTATGATCAATGGAATAGAGCGATATTGCTTGGGAAATCCCCAGGTGTAGCTTGGTTCACCTGGGAGTTGTTTGTTTCAGTTTGTAAGTTTCATTCTAATTTGTCTTTCCATTTTTTATCATGTAGAACAAGATGAATCCTTGGTTGATGTAATTATAGTTTGAGTGACAGAGAATGAAGCAAAGGGTTATCATAGCGTGAATAATACAGAATGAAACACTAGGTTTTCAGTTCGAAGATAAAGCACAAACAAGGTTGTCAAAAGTTGATTTTTCCGAGTATAGTATGGAGTGTTTAGAGCGTATGGTGTGTGGAGATTGACCTTTGGAGATTGGGATGAGCATATGGTACATGGAGGTTGACCTTCAAGCTATGGCATTGGTTGCAGAATCAATATGTTGGCGTTTAATTGTGGAGATGTTGCAAAGGAATCTCTATTGAGAAAATTGTAAATCCATAGTGTTGACCAAGGGTGGAGGTGTATTGGAGAGGCGGTGTGAGAGATATGCTAGTGCATTGTTATTGCCAACGCATTGTTATTGTGCATTATTATTGAATAGACTAAATTGATGGAGGCTCTCTATATTAGATACTTGCCTGCACCACCATTGAAAGCATAGTTGCGTAATCGGTGTTGGGCACTGAGGAAACTGGAATCATAAGTGCACACATTGGTTGTTATTTTTATTCAAGCTTGATCTATGACTTAGGAGCGGCTTGTGTGTGTAGTGTGGTTATTGTGCCTCATTTTTTAGAGCCCTTGTTATTATCGTACCAAGAGGAGAAAGCCTATTGTGTCTAAAGGAAGCATAAGAAAACGTTCACAGAGGAGACATGTGTAGTGTGGCTAGCACAAACACCTATGCAGTAATCTAAGAGTCGACCAGCCAACGTGTAAAGAAGCAGAGTTGAGTGTTAAAAAAAATAAATTATGAGATCAACGCACAACTCATTAAAAGAAAAGTGCACTGACATGGGCACACTTATAAATTTGTGACATTTTGCATTCTAGTGCAAAAATCGAGAGTTAGAGGGTGCATTGAGCAAGGAAATTATTTTTTGGTTCCATATAGAATGTTTTTAAACTACTGGAAGTGTATAATTTCGTTGTGCCTGGTTAATATAAAGTTGAGGATTGTAGTGTGAGAAAGCTCCAAGAGCCCTCACATGAAATAATTCTTGGAATTTTTTTTATTGTGCCAGTAAAAGAAAAAAAGTTGGGGGGGGGGGGGATTTGATGATTTTATGGGGCCAATTGGAGCATTAAATAGGAGGGAGATTTTGTTTTTAAGATGACCAATTCTCTTGCTAAAACTTATTTAAATGAAGCTAACAAATTGGATGGCTCCAATTATGTTGTAGGAAATTCAATCTACAAATGCTAATGGAAGGTTATGCCATATGGATGATCACAAATGGATAAGAAGCAACGTCGAGTGTGGATGGAGGCACAACAACTGCATCGTTCCAAGACTAGGAGAAGTGGGAGAATAAAGCTAAGGTATTCTTACGAATCTTTGTGAAAGATAGTGTAATTCCTCGCATTCATGACTGTAAGACTTCCATATAAACCTGGACTACACTTAAGGATCTGTATGAGACCAAAAATAAAAACCGTGTCCTCTTTCTGAAAAGCAAGCTCTTTTACATTAAAATGGAGGAAAATGAATTTGTCAATGCTTTTGTTCAAGAATCAAAGATTTGAAATATAATATGGGAGACATAGGGGAATCAATACCCAAAAATAATATTGTTACAATTACTTTAAATGGAATGTCAAAGAATTATCAAATGTTCATTACAGGTCTTGCAGTAAGGGAGAAAGCTCCCTCTTTTAATGATTTGATAAGGATGTTGATGTAAGAAGAAGAGAGGCACAGGAAATTGAAGCCCAAGAATCCAAAAGTAGCACTTGTGGTGAAAAAGAAATTCTTCAAAGGAAAACAGGGAGAAGTAAAGGTGGAAGTCCATTTCATAGAAGGCCCTCTCCAAAGCCAAATCAAGGTATGTCACCTGCTAGAAATGATTCTAAAATTAATTTTTTTAGTGTGGTAGAAGTGGGCATCTTGCCAAAGACTGTTATAAGAAGAAAAATAATGAAATGATGCATAAACATAGAAGGCATTCAAGACATTTTGTAGGAGAAGCTTTGAACTCTAATATTAAGAATCTCAAGTTGTTTGTGTCTAATGTTGCATTGTCTGCTGAAACCGATGATGTTGATGCATGGTTTGTGGATTTTGGACCTTCAATCCAAATGACATGAAATAAGGATGGGTCTGAGAATTTCAAGGAAATAAGCAATGGTGGCAACATTTATCTTGGAGATGAGTGTGCACATTGAATCAAGGGATATGGATATATTCTAGTGAATTTACCAAATGGTAGTTTCAAGTGCATTCATAATGTTATGTATGTGCTCGGGATCAAGAAAAAATTGATCTTTGTGTCCACAATCACCTCTCAAAATATTAAGGTTGAATTCTTCAAAACAAACTGCATATTAAAGGACTTACTGGATCATTGCAAACTGGTTAGTTCAAGAGTCATAGTTGGAGGCCTATATAAACTAGATATCACCAGCAATATTCATTAAGCATTGACTGCTACAGTTATGTCAACATGAAGTCTTTGGCACCAGAGGTATGGTCATATATTTTTTCATGATTTGTTATTGTTTCATAAGCAAAGAAATGTTGAAGTAGTCCCTATTTTAAAGAATGAATATGCTACTTGTGAGGATTGTGCTTTAGGAAAAATGCATAGAGATGAGTTCCCCTCTAATTTTGATAGGAGAAGAAGAGATGTTTTAGAACTTGTGCATACTGATGTTTGTGGACCTATGCAAACCAAATCCCTAGGAGGTTCTTACTATTCTTTGTTGTTTATCAATGATTTCACAAGGTACACTTGGGTGTACTTCCTTAGGAGAAAGAGTGACACTTTTTAGTACATTAAAGAATTCAAAAACATGGTAGAGAAGCTGACAAGGAAGTTCATAAAAATCCTTTGTTCAAATCAAGGGGGAGAGTACAGGTTGGGGAAATTCATCAAGTACTACAAGGATCACGAAATACTACAACAATTTATAGTACACTCCACAATAGAATGGTGTTGCAGAAAAGAAAAATAGAACGTTGGTGGAGTGTGCTCAGAGTACGATTAAAGGTAAGAATCTCTCAAATTATTTTTGGGTTGAGGCCATTAGCACTGTTCTTTATTTAAAGAACATATGTCCAATAAGGTATCTTGATCTCAAGACTCCATTCGAAGCTTTGTATGGTTTTAAACCAACAGTTCATCATTTGAGGGTATTCGCGTGAAAATCCTTTGTACATATCCAAAGGAGAATAGAAAGAAGCTTGATGCTAATCCATCAAATGTATTTTTGTAGGATACTGTTCATAATTTAAAGTTTACAAAATGTTTGATCCCTCTACTCACAAAGTATTTGCAGGTAGAGATGTAATTTTCCATGAGCAGGCAGATGAAGGCAACAAGGATAGTAGCTATGAAAGGTGGCACATACTTCCTAAAGTCGAAGACACTACAGAAGACTATGAAGATAGAGAGAAAAACAATCTTTAGGAAGAATCCAGTGATATGGATACTACCAGTAGTCAGAGCTCACCCGGAGATGAAGAAGGACCTTTAGAGAACATAGATGGAAATAGTGGATTTCCAAGGACATATTCACATCATATTCGCTGACCTGAAAGGTATAAGGACTATGTCTTGATGAGTAGTGTTTTAAATGTCATGAAGCCCATGAATTTTAATGAAGTCAATGAACATGAAGTGTGTAGGAAAGTAATGGAGGAAGAATATGACTTAATAATGAAAAATAAAACATGGGAATTAACTGAACTACCTAAAGGTAAAGAGCCCATAGGATGTAAATGGTTATACGAACCCAAGTTTAAAGCATATGGTAGTATAGATAAATACAAAGCTAGGTTGGTGGAAAAAGGGTACTCACAAAAAGAAGGCATTGATTATGCAAAAACATTTTCACTTGTAATTAAGAAAAATACTATTAGATTGTTAACTGCATTAGCTACAAAGTGCCATTGGAATATTCACCAGTTATATGTAAAATATACTTTTTTGAATGGTGATTTAAAGGAGGAGATGTATCTGACACAACCTAGAGGGTTTGTGAAAAAGGGGCAGGAACATTTAGTTTGCAGATTAAAGAAAGCTTTGTATGGGTTGAAGAAGGCACCGAGGTCATGGTATGAGAAAATAGATTCCTTCTTTCTTCAACAAGGCTTTATGAGGAGTCAAAGTGATCCAAACCTGTATACAAATTTGATTCAAAGCGGTTGGTTGTACTGATTTCTTTGTATTTGATGATTTAATTATTGTAGGAAATTTAGTTAAATTAAATGATGGAATTAAGGTGTAGTTGTCATAATTATTTGAGATGAAATACCTTGGTGAGTTACATTATTTTTTAGGTCTTGAAGTTTGGAGAGATGTCAGTGAGACTTTTGTTTCTCAGGGTAAGTATGTCAAAGAATTGCTTGAGAAATTTAAAATGGATCAATGTAAAGTAGTTTTTGTTCCAATGCAATAGAATGTGAAACTTCACTTTGATGATGACTCAAAATAGGTTGATGGTACAATGTATATATAGTTAGTGGGAAGCTTGAATTACCTTACTACAACCAAACCTAATTTAGCATATTTTGTTAGTGTGTTATGTCAATTTATGGTGAGATTTCTATAAAGTAATTAGAAAGCAATGAAATATGTAGTCAGGTGTCTTAAAGGAACAACTGATTTTGGTCTTAAGTATATTGATTCCTTTGATGTTGAGTTGACAGGTTACTCACATTTGGATTGGGATACTAATCTAGATTATATGAGATCTACTACAGGTTATGATTTTAGCATTGGATCTGAGATTGTTTCATGGAGTAGAAGAAGCACCATACCGTAGCTTTGTCTTCCACTAAGGCGGAGTATAAGGATTTGTGTGCAACAACTTGTGAAGTTGTTTAGTTGAGGAGAGTTCTTCAAGATGCTAGAGAAGAACAAAAGAATGCTACAATGATCAGATGTGATAACCAGAGCCCAATCAAGTTGGAAAATAATCCAATTTATCATGCAAGAACAAAGCATGTTGATGGTTAGTTTCATTTTGTTAGAGAGAAGATATAGTCCAAAGAAAATTTTCTTGAATATTGTAATACTGGTGAAAATGTTGCTGATATTTTTACTAAGCCTCTTGGGAAAATGAAGCTTGAGTTGTTTAGGGAAATACTAGGTGTTGAAATAAATATTTTATTCGTTAAGGGGGAAACTTAAAAATAATGGAGAAAGCAATTGCCGATTGTTTAAATTGTATTTGTATTTAAGACTTAAATCCTAGTTTCTAGAGATTTATTTGATCTCTCGAACTGAATATATTCATTTAAATGTATGTATCTTTGATTGTTTAACCATTTAATGAAGCAACACTATTTGGAAACCTCAGGGGCTCTCACTTGAGAGTTACAAGTTTCATTCACCAAATTTTGTCTTTCTATTTTTTAATTATTTTATGTTTAGATTAATTTTAAAATTATATTTTCTTATATTTTGCACACTACAAAATTTATAATAAACTATTAATTACTTTTTCCTCAATTAAAAAAAGCCATATCTTTTTAAATACATCATCATTTGTCGCTTTTTAAGTTATTTAAGTTTAGATAAATAAAAAGAGACATGGACCTTATGAGCTTTCAAAACAATACTTAACGTTGAAGCTCGGAGAATAAGTTCCACTAAAAGTCCATATTCAATGTAATGTATTTACTTTTTCCTCAAATTCAAATTTTAAGACATATTAGTCTTCCCATATTTCTTGTTTTCTAATATTGTATAAATGTATTTCTGAAAATAAATAAATAAATATATAATACAAATTTTTAAGTATAACTCTGTTATATCATCTTTTTATTGATATTTTTAACTTTGTTCAAGTTCATTTTTAGAATGATGAGAAAAACAACAACTTGATTTGTTTATTAACCTATATTATTTAAGAAAAAATATATAAGTGACTATGGATTAAATGAAATTGTGCTCCTAAAATTGATTTTAGTGAGCATTCTATATATATAAAACATAATTGGGTTTAATTTTATCTTAGTTCTTATAAATCTTTTACATTGTTAGACTTAATTCATTTTAATGTATTTTCTCTTATTAGAGTTTTTTTTATTTACATGGAATTTCTATTATATGTTATTCATTGATGATTATTCTAGAAGGATACAAGTATATTTTGTTGGATAAATATAATGTTTAAATTAGTTGGTTTAAGGAGTTTAAAGCTTCCTCGAAAAATCAAAATTGTAAAAAGGTTAAGGTCTTGAGGACTAATAATGGTGATGAGTTTTGTTTTTCAATGATTGATGCATTTTGTAAGGAGAATGGTATTGAAGGTCATAAGACAACTTCATATACCCCCTAATAGAATGGAGTTGCAAAACAAATGAGGAAAACATTGATGAAGAGAGCTAGGAATATGCTTAATGGAGCTAGCTAAGAGAATAAGTTCTAAGTAGAAGTGATTGCTACTACATTTTACTTGATTAATAGCTCTTCCACATCATATCTTGTGGATAAGACCCATATGGAAATTTGGACAGCTAAGAAGCCATGATTTCAACATGTTTGTGTTTTTGGTTATGAGGCATATGCTCATGTGCCTAAGGAGAAGTGATCAAAGTTGGATGACAAGGCTAGGAAATGTATATTCATTATTTGTCGCATTTTTGTAAAAAGGTGCAAGCTTAGAGATTGTATGGCTAGACAAGTTTTGTATAATTTAGGAATGTTAATTTAGAGAAGTTAATCCTTCCCTACAGTGGTAAAGCTAGAAGAGGATGAGAAGAATTCAATGGTTTAGCAACCACCCAAGACTTATAAAGTTGAACAAAAAGGTGAAAAAAAATTCATAATGGACCTTATAAGGAAAAAGGTTAAAAGAGTTCATAAGAGGAGGAAGAGACTCCACCCCAAACTTTAAGGAGCTCCACTTGGCAAAGAATCCAGTTAGACATGTATAATTATAGTTTATATAATTTCATATGTCTATATGTTTTATTTGCTAACACCAATTAATCTATAACTACGAACTTGAGGCAATGGAGATGGAAGATAAGGAGTCCTAACGATTTCTCATGGATGAGGAAATTGTTGCACTTAGAGAAAATGATACATGGGACTTGGTACCATTACTTAATGGATAAAAACACATTGGATGTAAATGTATCTTCAAATAGAAGATTGGTTTACATGGAAATGTTCAAAAGCACAAGGAAAAGTTATTTGTGAAAGGATATATGTAGGTTGGAGGGATAAACTTTAGTGGGATCCTTTCCATAATTGCTAAGTTAAAATATATTTGGCTTATATTATTTATAACATCAATGTTTGACTTTGAGATAAAATGAATGGATGTGCAAACAACATTCCTACATGGTGGGTTGAAGGAGGAGATACATATGACACATCCTAAGCGCTACATTGAAAAAGGTAAAGATTCATTGCTTTGCTAATTAAAAAAGTCTTTATATGATATGAAACAACCTCCTAAAATGTGGTATCAAAAGTTTAATTCTTTTCTATTGGAATTGAAATTCCCGAGATCCAAATTAAATCATTGTGTGTTGTATAAACATGATGGTGGTCATTTGCTTGTTGTCACTCTATATGTAAATATATGTTATTCTTTTATAGCAAAAAGGGTATGATCCATGATTTGAGGTCTCAACTTTCAAGACAATTTGATATGAAAGACTTGGGGTCTACGAAAAATATCTTAGAAATACATGTTACAAGAGATAGAGAAAATAGAAAGATTTGGTTAAGCTAACATAAGTATGTAAATGATGTGCTATGACATTTTCACATGGTACAATGCAGACCATTAAGTGTTCTAATTTTTGTGGTAACTAAGATTTTAGCTAAGCAATGCCTTATAGCAACCATAGAGACAAAAAATATGGCTTGTGTTCCTCATGCTAATGTAGTTGGTCGTTGGATGCATGCTATGGCCTATGCTAGAATGACAATAGTAGACTTGAATTGAGTCATGACTAATCCTAGACATGAACATTGACCTTGTAGTGAAGAGGGTATTTAAGTATTTGTGAGGTACTTTTGAATACTCTATCTGCTATCATAGTGATGTTCTAAGGGACCCACATTCAATGGATATGTAAGGATATGTGGATTCTCATTGGCCAGGGGATGTAGATAGAAGGACATCTATGAGAAAATGCATAGTTTGATTGTCTAATGGAGTAGTAAGTTGGTTGAGTAAGTGACTAGTCATGGTCTCTTTATCCACTACGGACTAGAGTCTATGGTAGATAAGCATGCCTATAAGGATGCCATTTGGTTTATGAAACTATGCTCAGTAGGGAATATTGAGAGAGCTATTATAGTTGAATATGATATAGTAACAATTACCGTTTTTCAGCCGAAAAACCTTATGCTTCATGTGAAACCAAAGCATATAGATATCAAGTACCATTTTATTAGGGATATTGTAAAGAATGGAAAGGTGATAATATATAAAGTTAACAATTTGTAGAATGCAAAAGATGCATTTGGCAAAATTGATGCAAACAAGTAAATTCAAATGACGTGAATCTATGGGTCTTATGTCTCCTACCAATTAGCTCACAATTTGATACATTCTCTCTTATACCCTTGCAAGGTATATGGCAAGTAGGAGAATCCTGGGATATGTGTGTCATACACCTTGCATAGCTATAATGGAGTAGGGAATAAATCAAGATCTATAGTAAAGAATAACTGCAAAGTAGTGGCAAATAATATATGTAGATCACTAGTAGACAATGAATGCTAAGTAGCAACAATTGGTCAATTAATTGTTATTGATTTTCAACATATATAATTGGAAAACCATGAATGGTTTATGGTTGTAGTTTTGCCTATCTATTAAACGCTGAAGATGAAAAATACGATAAAGTGTTATTATGTCAAAAATTCCTTAAAATCTTTACATCATTATTGAACACTCTTATTGATAGCACAAACACTTTGTAATAGATTGTAACATTAAAAAAAACTTATTTTCTTACATTAAAAAAACATTTAATCCATTAAAAGTAATTTTAAATTTTATTATTAAAAGAAAACATGTAAAATAAATGTGCAAATGTCAAATAAATCTAAAATCCCATATTGTCCTCTCTTGGTAAATATGCATAGTTTCTTCTAGTATTTAACTTGGTAATTTTTATTTAAGGGAATCTAAATAACGATATATATACAAAGAGAGAGATATTCCAATCCGACACATGGTCGCAACCTTGTCCATCGTTACAGTAAACAGAATAACCGTGCGAGATTATTGAGTCGTGCACGGAACCGGCACCAGAGCAGGGCCCCACCCGGCCGTTCTACTGATTAATATTCTGTCGACACTTTAAAAAGAAAGACAAAGTTACAACTCAAAGGACTTTAAAATTGAAATAACTCCGTCAAGCCAAATCAATGAGTGAATGGAATGAAAGTCCAAAGGGGCGAACACCCTCGGCACCGTGGTCCCACCGTTGCCCACCACCTGCATTCAATTACAACGCTCTTTAAATATTAAATATTCGGAGTGAAAAAGGCGAATAATTCATTTTTTTTTTTTACACGTTGAAGTAATATTTGATTTTAATAATATTATTAATTTTAATGTTAGGTTTAAAACAGATATTAAAGTGCGGTATAAGATTTTTTTATTTATAAGAAAAGGATATATTTTGTATAATAATTTTATTATTAATTTATAAGAGTGTATATATTTTATTTTCTTAGATTTGAATTTAAGATTATTTAAGAGAAAACACATGTTTTAACCATTATATATTTATAATAATGTTTTTCTGTAAAAATCACATAAGAGATATTCTTGTTGAGGCCTTTCGAAACTAGCTAATGTGTTTCATTTTTAGGACAAGGTGATGAACGAGATCCAAGCATTCTAATAAATAGATGTAGAGAGCTGCTAACTAGCCATTCCGTTAGGGAGTAACAACTAGTTTGACTAAGGGCAGAAGTTAGTAAATAGGTTTTGACCAAACAAGGTAAGGGAATCTAATTAAAGAATTTAAATTTATAAAATATTATGGAATTAAATTTTTTTAAAATTAATTAAATATTATAACCAAAAAGTTATAATATGTTAACCTAATCTTTATTAATAAAAAATTATTTTTTATATAACTTTTTATAACCCTATTAGTAAATATAAACAAGGTCCAGGTAGGTGCCCTCTATGCTTCTCTGACTCTAAATCCATTCATCATCTGTTCGTCGACTGCCCTTTTGCAAGGAAAGTCTGGGAAGAAGTGCAAAAGTTATTAGGGAAAATGTTCAGATGGGAGGGGGAGTCTTTTCTGGCAGTTTGGGAATATTGGTGGAACCACTATCCAGAGAGGAACTTAAGAAATCTTCCACCCATCATTTGTTGGGGTATATGGATTGCTAGGAACAGAAGTATCTTTAGAGATCAACGTACTCCAGCAGAGGCGATTGCTATGCATAGTTTAGCTATACTATCTAGCATTTCGGAACCTGATGAATCTCAGAACTCAGGACACAAAAAAGAAGAACAAATCAGGGAAGGCATCCCATGGGCGTATTTCGATGGGGCAGCCCAAAACAACTCTGCAGGTGCTGGGATTGTTATCCATATCAGCCCTTCTCACTCCCTCAAAGCTGTTGTGGGTTTAGGACCCGGCACAAACAATTTTGCTGAACTATCCGCCCTAAAACTTCTCTTATGTTGGCTAATAAGCAAAAACATCTTCTCGGTTCAGATCTTTGGGGACTCTCTGAATGTAATAAACTGGGTCATTGGAAAATATAGGTGTCTAAATTATATGCTGAGACCGCTTTTGGAAGAAGTTCAAAGTTTAAAGCTCCAGTTTAACTTCTTTTCCATTGAACATATATACAGGGACAGAAATGAAGAGGCAGACAGGTTTTCTAAAGAAGGTGTACAACTCGCTGTGGATTCGTGGATGATCACTGAACAAATGCAAGAACAGATCCGTGTGTCAGATCTCCCTCCGCACTCTATTCCTCTATCTTAAAATGCTCTGCTGTTTTCAGGACGCTAGTCTTTTTCTGTCGTTTCTTGTTATAGCACCGTCTGTTTTCTCTGCTTTATGTTAAAGCAAAACTCGGATGGGCTCTATCCCGTGTTTTTTCTGGATAGACATTACTGAAACAATCTTTAAAATAGATCCGTGGGTCGTTTTCCTGTTTAATTAGGAGGCCCATGTTTAAATTTTTGATATGGTTTCATCAAACTGTTTTTGACAGAGTTTGCCTTGAGAAGGCAACGTTACAGTGCTGGAAGTAAGCGTGAAAGTGCTTATTTTCTTTCTGGTTGGACTTGACGATACAAGGGGATGAATTTCTCTCTCGTTGAGGACTGAAGACGACCTCAAAGCGCTCAGTGAAAGCTGGAATGTTAATTCATGTGCTTGTAACTTTTTTATTCCTTATAAAAAAGTTCGTTTTTTTCCTTAGAAAAAAACCCTATTAGTAAATATTATTATATATAAATATTTGTTAATATTAATGCTAAAAAAGTCCCAAGAATAAAATTGATCCCAAGGATTGGTCTTCTAGAGTTCATCTGCCTTTTATTCAAGGGACCATTGATAAAATCTCTAGGATCTTGAAGAAACATAAGATTCATTGTTCTTTTAGGCCCATTAACACTATTCGGAGTTCTCTTAGTTCTGTTAAGGACCCGGTCCGGTTAGCCCCAAGGATGGGAAGTGTGTTTACATCATTCCCTATTCACGGAACTCCTTATATTGGTGAGACCGGTCGATCAATAAACCAAAGGATTTGTGAACATGCTATGGACATCAAGCACGGAAGGTGTCACGCCCCCAGGCCAGCGGTAGTCTTTCAACCGCTCTTGGCGAGGTGCGGCACCACCGAACACTTTCTTTTCACCAATACTTGTGCTCATGGACTACGCCTATCCACTTATTCCTACTTAGCTTGTGATTCTCAACCAAGTATTATTATGTTATCATTTATACCAATGAACATCCATACACATTCATTATCAATAGCAATTATAAACAAGAACACAATTGCACAGTATAAAGGGAGGAGTAGCTCCCTGAACGATGAGTCTGCCCAACAATATATTATACAACAGTTTACAATGTACAAGTATACTTGGCAAGTCCAAGTTTCATACTTAGTCAATTTTACAATCAAGGCAAAACTTGATTGCCTTCCTTCGTTTCATCTTCGTGCACTCTTGCAAAATGGGCGGGCGCTCACCTGAGCCACCAAGACACCCATGCCAAGACTCAGCACAAACGGGCACTACACGTTCACTGTGCACGCCTCAATCGACCACTAGGCACACCTTGCCCAACACCTTCACCCAACTCCAAGTGCGTCCTCACACCGTGCGGCTAAACCAAGATCACCGCATGAGATGTGCGCCTTCACTTCCCTTGTTTCTGCACACTAGATTGCACACTCCAACTCTTGTGCGAAGATGTGTGTTGATCGAATGTGTTGTTCCAAGCGTTCAACGCTCCCACATATATACCATTGTAAGGTGGGGTGGGGGCTTGCCCAGCCGACCACCCAATGCTCATGCACACACCCTTCTTCAACGCTGAACACCCCACACTTGAGTCAGCCCGCCCTCCATCGCAAGTCGGCCTTCAAGTGTATCGCTCAACGCTCCAACCGGTATATAAACTCCATCACACTTCATTATATTGCATGTTTCGTCACAAGTTCGTCACACCTCCGTGTCACGCCTCTGTCATACAACCGTCGTGTGACCCAACTCGCCTCCTAACCATGCGTGCGCCCAGCTCGTTTGTCACCCAAACGCGTCGCAGATCGGGTAGGAACCTCAGGACGTTACATCCTCCTCCACCTGAAATCGTTGTCGTCCTCGACAACATAGCATCATGGTATCAATCCACCAAGATCATTAGTATCCATGATGTCAATTCCTCCACATACTGCAAACATCCCTGCAACATATGTAGAACTCCATCTCCACCATGTCTCACCTTGGCAACCATTCGTCACCAAGATAACCATACCAAGGTATACACCCCATCGGTATATCATACATCAGATATCCTCTCAATCCATGATCATCGCCCCCTTGTCACAATCTCCACATGCTGCTCCTCATCGTGGAAGGTTGGTCCCTCCATCTCAAGCTACATATCCACTGCAACATCTCGTGTCGACCCCATCATGTGACATCATGTGAACTGCTGCCATGATACTCCAACAAGTGCTAACACATCTCTACCATGTGCTAACATCTCATCCCAATAGCAACATCAATCTGTACACTGGATCCCCTCATGACTCAAACTAGCTGGGTAGCTAATCCAACCATATGCCCAAACCACAAGAATGCACATTCTCATATCACCACCAGTTGTTTCTCAAAACATCCTGTCACATCCTGAACTCATCAAGAATCTATCTCCATATAAGAGTAAACCATGCTCAAGTCCATGAAGTAGCCCTCATCTCATCCGCAACATGTCATGATGCTTGATGCCAAGCCATCCCTGCACCATCTGTCATACCTGCTCAACCTGTTTTAAGGACTCATTGCCATGAGCAGCTAACAATGAGCCCCATCTTCTTGTCCATCTAAGAAGATGTGGAGGGAGTAGAGCCTGAAGGCTCACCCTCACTAATCATCTCAATCCATCTGTTAGGATCCTCAATCTCCATCCTTTGTAGATAAGTGACCCGATCCTCCTTTCGGACATCTGGCCTCACATATGCCTCATCATCATCATCATCATCCTCGACCACTTCTAGCCTTCTTGACAAATCCAAGATACTATCTGAAAGAGTCTTGATGACCAATGATTGCTTGGGAAGCCTTGCCTCAACCATTGACAACCGCTTACTCATGTCATCCATCCGCTTCTCATCCTCCATTTGCATCACTGCCAACTTACAATCAGGCCTTGTTACTCCAATGGTAGGAACACCAATGGGTACATCTTCTCTTCCATCGTAAATGTATAGCTTCTTCAAATGTGGAACAATCATAGCATCAAACTGTTTCAAGAATTCCATCCCCAGCACAGCCTCATAGTCATCTATCACACTATAGTGAAGTCAACCTTCCCTGTCCACTCACCAAGTGTCGTGTCCACCTTTTCAGCTACACCAAGAACTTCATCTGGAGGAGAATTCACTGTCTTCATTTGTGCCATGATCAGTACAAATTTCAGCTCAATCCTTCTCGCAGTATCTTCTCCCATGAAGTTGTGAGAAGCCCCACTATCCACCATAGTAAGTATATCAGCATCTCCAACTTTCATCCGAACATACTCCAACTTATTCCTCTTAGGATCCTTCCGAGAGATCACCTTTGTAGCAACAGTAACACCAAGTATCTGCATCATCGCCACAGAAGCTCCTTCATCCTTCACATTAGATTGTGCAATCACAGCCACTTTCGGTTTAGAAGGGCAATTCTTCACCGTATGTGGTCCAGCACATATCCAACACTTCAAGACTTTCTTCGTCTTCAAACTATCATCCGATTTCAAAGCATCATATTTCTTCTTATCTTTCAGCTTGTTGGACTTCTTCTTCCTATCATCAGAAGTCTCATCATAATGCTCCACCAACCTGTCCATAGCAGCAAAAGCTTCTTCAAGTGTTCTAATCCTCTGTCTCTTCACTTCATTGCGTGCCCAAGGCTTCAACCCAATAATGAAATTGAACACCTTGTCCCTCTCCGCCATGTCAGGAAGTTCTAGGACCACACTTGCAAACTCCCGCTGATATGTCTAAAGGTTCCCTGTCTGCTTTATGAATTTTATCTTCATCCTTGCTTCCCACGTTTCATCTTAAGGACTGAAATGGGCCTGCAAAGCTCCTTTCATTTCATCCCACGAAGTGATGTCACTAGCACTGCCACTGACAATCTGGTCCATCCGTCTTCGCCACCACATCTTAGCATCCTTTGTTAAGAACTAAGCAGCTACCTTGACCTTCGTCTCATCATCAGATAGACCAAACCGTTCCAAGTATTGCTCCATGTCCCATAGAAAGTTTCAAAGAGTCTTTGCACTCCTTGTACCATCGAAAGATTCTGGTTCCTTGACTTTCACATGAGGCACTCCTCCACCTGAGCCATGCCTCACGGCCTTCTTCAACACCGCAATCTCATCTCTGGCTTCATCAAGAGATTTCTTCAAGTCCACGATCTCTGCAAGACCCTGGTCCTTTGCTTCTTCAACCTCCTTGACCCTTACTTCAAGTTGTGTACACATAAGATCAGTGTACTCGTGTTGTGTCCAGAGTTCATCGAGTTCTTCCTTCATCTTCGAATTGGCCTCTTGTCCCTTAGTGAACAAGTCCATCTTCTTCTCCTAGGAAGTCTCCATAGCCTCCATCCTCACCAACACTTTTTCCATAAGCATTATAGTGGCATCCTGCACACCGTGACTAGACCCAGCGTGAGATTCAGCCATTGCTAATAGCCTCTTCCTTCTTTGCAATCTAGTCTTGACCATACAATAGCTTCACCTGCAACCCAAGTCCTTGATGCAACACTTATCAGGAAGTGTTTCACCAACCTCTTTCCCTTGCAAGTACCTGTCACCACAGTCACTTCTTCATCAACCTGGATATCAGCTTCAATGCTTCAACACCCGAACCTGTTCAACAGCTCTAATACCAACTCACGATAGTGTGGTGGGATCAGCACTTCATCCGCAAGCTTCACTAGCTTTGATACCAATTGTCACGCCCCTAGGCCAGCGGTAATCTTTCAATCGCTCTTGGCGAGGTGCGGCACCACCGAACACTTTCTTTTCACCAATACTTGTGCTCATGGACTATGCCTATCCACTTATTCCTACTTAGCTTGTGATTCTCAACCAAGTATTATTATGTTATCCTTTATATCAATGAACACCCATACACATTCATTATCAACAGCAACTATAAACGAGAACACAATTGCATAGTATAAAGGGAGGGGCAACTCCCTGAACGATGAGTCTGCCCAACAATATATTATACAACAGTTTACAATGTACAAGTATACTTGGCAAGTCCAAGTTTCATACTTAGTCAATTTTACAATCAAGGCAAAACTCGGTTGCCTTCCTTCGTTTCACCTTCATGCACTCTTGCACGATGGGCGGGCACTCACCCGAGCCACCAAGACACCCACACCAAGACTCAGCACAAATGGGCACTACACGTTCACCGTGCACGCCTCAACCGACCACTGGGCACACCTTGCCCAACACCTTCACCCAACTCCAAGTGCGTCCTCACACCGTGCGGCTAAACCAAGATCAGCGCATGAGATGTGCACCTTCACTTCCTTTGTTTCTGCGCACTAGACTGCACACTCCAACTCTTGTGCGAAGATGTGTGTTGATCGAATGTGTTGTTCCAAGCGTTCAACACTTCCACATATATACCATTGTAAGGTGGGGTGGGGGCTTGCCCAGTCGACCACCCAATGATCATGCGCACACGTGCGCACTCCAACTCTTGTGCGAAGATGTGTGTTGATCGAATGTGTTATTCCAAGCGTTCAACACTTCCACATATATACCATTGTAAGGTGGGGTGGGGGCTTGCCTAGCCGACCACCCAACACTCATGTGCACACCCTTCTTCAACGCTGAATGCCCACACTTGAGTTGGCCCGCCCTCCATCGCAAGTCGGCCTTCAATTGTATCGCTCAATGCTCCAATCGGTATATAAAATCCACCACACTTCATTATATCGCATGTTTCGTCGCAAGTTCGTCGCACCTCCATGTCACGCCTCCGTCGCACAACCGTCGTGTGACCCAACTCGCCTCCTAAACGCATCGCACATCGGGTAGGAACCTCAGGACGTTACCGAAGGTCTCCCTCCTCCGCTTTGGAGGAGCATGCAGAAAAAACCAATCATCACATCTGCATTGAAGAGGCTAGGGTTATTGCTAGGATTGACCATTTTCTTCATTGTAAATTTAGGGAGGCCTTAGAAATTGAAAAGAGACCTATTAATTTAAATAGAGATGATGGTTGAAATATCAATAGATGCTGGATTGCCACTCTTTCTTCCTAAAAAAATATTTATTTATTTATTATTATTATTTTAAACTTATATATAT